>ONZP01000323.1:0-63748 GCA_900312805.1 Fusarium torulosum
ACCCAAATTACCCCTCCCCCCACGTCCGGAATGGAGCTCTGCTTGTCAAACTGATAAGGGCAACCTTATCAAAAAGCTTCCCCTCATCCTCTCTTGCGATAAAAAGTTCACTGAAACTACTACGTTTAAGACTCCATCGAACTTACAATGACGCACTCTCACGACGGATCTGCCCCTCACTCTCACTCTCACGATGGCTTCAATGCCGTTGAGCATGGCCACTCGCATGAGATCCTCGATGGACCTGGTAGCTTTCTAGGCCGCGAGATGCCCATCGTTGAAGGTCGCGATTGGTCTGAGCGAGCTTTCACCATTGGCATTGGAGGGTAGGATCCTCATTAATTGTCTCATTGTATTGCCAGTTCTAACATTAAATAGTCCCGTCGGCTCTGGAAAGACTGCCCTCATGCTTGCTCTGTCCCTCGCACTCCGAAAAGACTACTCCCTTGCCGCAGTGACAAACGACATCTTCACCCGTGAAGACGCAGAGTTCCTCACCCGCAACAAGGCCCTCCCGCCTCCTCGTATCCGTGCCATTGAGACCGGCGGTTGCCCACACGCCGCGGTCCGAGAAGATATCTCCCAGAACCTCGCAGCATTGGAAGACCTGCATCGCGAGTTCGACACCGATCTGCTGCTCATCGAGTCAGGAGGCGACAACCTCGCAGCCAACTACAGTCGCGAACTGGCCGATTTCATCATCTACGTTATCGACGTGAGTGGCGGCGACAAGATCCCTAGGAAGGGTGGCCCCGGTATTACACAGAGTGATCTTTTGATTGTGAACAAGACCGATCTAGCAGAGATTGTAGGCGCGGATCTTGGTGTTATGGAGAGGGATGCTAGGAAGATGCGAGAGGGAGGACCGACAGTCTTTGCGCAGGTAAAGAAGGATGTTGGCGTGGATCATATCGTCAACTTGATCAAGAGCGCATGGAAAGCCAGTGGTGCAGAGGAGGAGAGACGAAGCAAAGGAGGTCCCAGACCGACAGAAGGCTTGGAACAACTGGAGTAAAAGCATATCACATCTTAAACACACAAGGCAGTATTGTAAATAGTCATGTAAGAGGAAAAACAAAAAACGCCAACTTTTGAATCTAGAGGTATACTGGGTGTCATGTCTATGCCTATTCGTCCATCATCATATCGCCGTCCGCCTGTATTGTGCTAGGCTCAATCTCCAGCAAGGGTCCCTCCACGGGAGCAGCCTGTCGTGGCCACACCCGCTTGTACAAACTGACACCGATGGCGTCTTGAGGGTTGATACGTCCATCGAATGTCGCCTTGAAGTAACCGTGTGTACCAAGAGGCTCCTTGATGAAACCACTGCGTCCTCGCTTTGTCCAGAGCGGTAGAGCCTTGAACCACTCAACATCCTCTCGGTTGAAGAACATGTATCGGATGGTGACGATCTTCTTATGGATGTGGTAAGGGTGACCAGCAAGAATGATTCGCTTGGCGACGACGCGAGATGTCGAGGGTGGTATGGCGGTTCCTGTACCGATGAGCGACAGGCCAATGTGAGGACCGTCCTCCTTCTCAACCTCCTCAGCAGTGGTTCGCTTGAAGAACAGCACAGGCACAGCACCCCATGTTAGAGGACCTATGAAGGTTGCGATAGCTGATTGACCAGGGTGGATGAAACGGCAGTACTTGTGGACATCGTTTGGTGTTTTTCCAGGCTGGGAGAAGAGAGGCTTGATCACCATTCGGCGAGGTCCGCACTGGACAATGAGCTCCTCCTTAGCCTTGATAGACTTGGTGAAGTCAGAGCTCAGGTTGAATAGGTAGTTAACAGAGGTCTTCTTGTTCTCGTGTCGAAGAAGTGAGAAGAGTGCCAGGGGCTTCTTGGGGTCGTGGGTCTTCTCCTGCATGGGAGAGATGCCCTTGATATAGATGTGAACACGAGTTCCAGGCTCAACTCCGCCGACCAGAGCCTCTCGGGTGACTCGTGATCGTGAAGCTTGGTAGTCTGGCACTTGAAGAAGGCGTCTCCACTCCTCAGGCTCATGTGCGCGATCCTCTTCCTGCTGCCACACACTGGTTCGCAGACTCTTGAGACCACGGTATCGGGCGAGACGCTCACGGGCCAAGACATGAGGGTGCATCTCAATCTCATCAGGGAACTCCATATCATCCTCGGCCTCATTTCGCTTTCCGGCGCGGAAAATCTCAAGCTGCTTGGCATCCTCCTCTTCATCTGGCTCAATCATCATCTCAGACTGGGGATACTCAGAAGGGGCACCCTCTGTAGGTGGTGCAGGAGCGTAACCCTCTAGACCATCCTCGGGTCGAGCCTCCTCCTCATTGGCCTCGTCCTTCATCTCGTAGTCCTCCATGTCAGACTCTGAATCGGAGACATCCTCCAGGTACCAGGCTGACTGGTATTCGGATGTACCCTTGGGCACACGCTTCTTGATCTTCCTCGCCTCGGCCTCTTCGTCTGAGAAATAATGATGGTCATCGAGAAGAACACCCTTCTTCTCACTGGCATCGGTTGCCATGACAGCATCATCAGCGTCCATCATGGCCTCCTCAGGAGCCAGCTCCAGCAAGTCATCGCGGTCCTCGGTAGGCTCGTCCAGAACCTTTCCGGCTTCCTCAGGCTCAATAGTCACATCTTCTCCCTTCTTCTTGACTTGCTTGGGCAGAGGAGCAGCCTCAATCTTCTCAATCTGGAAAGTTCCCCAGTCACCAACCTGGATAAGACGGTCGGCCTTGAGACCTCTGCCACGGACGATACCAGTGATAACTGTGGGGTCGGACTCTGAGTAGGCGAACTTGATATCCTCGGCCAGCATCCAACTTCTCTCATCTCTCCATCGGATACCCTTTGGTGTTGTGCTGCATAGTGATCGCATAAGGTTGGCACATTCCTGTCGGCTCTCGAGGCTGTAGAGCCTTTCTTGTTCAGGGTGGAAGTGGGTGATGAAGGACTTGAGGGAGCCCAAGACACTCTGTCGTTGCTTTGCAGGCTCGATCTTGTCCAAACCTTCGACAATAGTGAAGAGCGTAGACATACCCTGGCTCTCGACGCTACGCAGAATCAACTCTCCAAGCTCATCAACCTCGACACTGGCTGACAGAACGACAATAACAAAATCGGCCACGCGGGCAGCGTCGATACAGGCGTTAAGGTCTCGCTCGATAGGGATGTACTGTAGTTTTTGCTTGAATCGGTCGACTGTCACTCGGTAGTTGCCGCTCTCGTTATCCTCGATATCCACACTGCCGTTCAGATGCTTGATCGTGGCGTTGAGGTCGGTGCCAGCGCAAAGAGGAATGAGAGCGACATGTCGAGGCGCACCATCCTTTCCAGCGAAAACAGAGGTCTCCTTGACATGCTCCTTGTGCTTGTTTAATCGGGCCTGCTTGGCCTGGTTGCGTCGGTCGAACTTAGACATGACTTGCTGGTGAGGAGTCTTTCGGTTGCCCTTTTCGTCGGGAACTCGGCCTGGTGTAGTGTTAGAGACAAAATAAAAATTATGACGAAATGAAGTGTCACAAAATGCATACCCTTTGCGCGGTCTCTCAACTCATGTTTGGAAGCAGCCCTGGACTTGAATGCCTTGTTTGTAACCTTGGTTGTCGGCCTGTGATGATGAGTTACAGCGGCAGGCATCTTGTTTTCGCCTCCGGCCTTGAATCGAAATGGTAACGAAGCCAGATTGAGCGACAGTGAATTTATTGATTTCCCGTGCGAAATGTAGGCAAAATAATGGCAATATCGTCGATAATGTAGGCGGTGATGGCGGGGTTAAATCCAAAATCTTTTTGTGCCTATCGATAGTGGCGGATTAGTAGGCGACATAAATAAGCCCTCAGCTTCGACTCATCCGCTATTTGGACTTGCCGACATATCATATGTGCCAAACCTTATGGTGTGGTTGTGTATTCAATAGATTAAATGCCGTGGTACTAGATTCCTGTCAGAGCGTACTTATACCATAAGCTATATACTATACCTATTCTACATTCAGTATCTTAACTTGTCCTGTACTTGTTGTCCATCTATGCCTTCCGGTAGTAGAATGCTTGCTCATTATGTCGACTGCCGGTGGGGCCCGCCAACCAATAGAGTTTGCACGATAGGCCGCGAATTTTTTTGTCGATAAGGAAAGTTGTATGCCAATCCGTCCCTACCATCCACTTCTAAGTTACCTTTTTCCAATCGAGCGCGTGAACAATACGAAAAGATGGAGGTCGACACAGTTGATGCGCCCATTACAAAAGTGCGCGAAAATGGCGCACTTGCCGTCGAGGGTGCTCGAACAGAGCTGGTTCCTCGTCATGAACGAGAACGTGCTCGTCGAATTCGAGAAGCTCACAAGGCCTACGGTCGAGGAAAGAAGGTCAACATCAAGGCCATCAAGGACAAGAAGCTGCGCAGCAACCTGAAGCGCCTCGAGAGCAAGTACCAGGATGCCACGCTCAAGGCTAAAGATGCCGAGATTTTGCTTGAGAACACATCAGGTTTTCTCGAGGCCGAAGACGAGCTCGAACGAACGTACAAGGTCCGACAAGACGATATCACATCTGGCGTGGCTGTGGAGACCGCGCAAAAGCGCTTCGAGCTTAAGCTGGATGATCTAGGACCCTACCAGTTCGATTACTCGAGGAATGGGCGGGACCTATTGCTTGGAGGTAGAAAGGGCCATGTTGCGACAATGGACTGGCGAGAGGGCAAGCTTGGCTGCGAATTGCAGCTAGGTGAGACGGTGAGAGATGTCAAATGGTTACACAACAACCAGTACTTTGCGGTTGCGCAGAAGAAGTACGTTTACATCTACGATCACAATGGCGTTGAACTACACACTTTGAAGAAGCATCAAGAGGTGTCTCATATGGAGTTCTTGCCATACCACTACCTCCTGGCAACAATTGTGAGTATTAACCATAACGATCCCTTTACATGTCGCTAATATCTTTCAGGGCTCAGTAGGCTTCCTTAAGTACCAGGACACATCAACAGGACAACTAGTCGCCGAGATTCCCACCCGGTTAGGCCAGCCCGTTTCCCTTGCGCAGAACCCCTGGAACGCCATCCTACACGTCGGTCACCAGAACGGAACAGTTACGTTATGGTCACCCAACTCTCAAGATCCTCTCGTCAAGTTGCTGGCTCATCGCGGACCTGTGCGAGATGTGGCCATTGACCGCGAAGGTCGATACATGGTCTCGGCCGGCCAAGATCAGAAGATGGCTGTTTGGGATCTCAGAATGTTCCGTGAGGTCAACAACTATTTCACACGCCAGCCCGCTTCATCAGTGTCGATATCGGATACAGGTTTGACAGCTGTGGGCTGGGGTACCCAGACAACTATCTGGAAGGGTCTGTTCGACAAGAACGCCCCCGTCCAAGAAAAGGTCCAAAGCCCTTACATGGCCTGGGGCGGTGAGGGTAAGCGCATTGAGCGTGTACGCTGGTGCCCCTTCGAGGATGTTCTCGGTCTCGGCCACGATTCAGGTTTCTCCTCTATCATCGTCCCCGGCGCTGGTGAGGCCAACTACGACGCCCTGGAAGTAAACCCCTTCGAGACAGCCAAGCAGCGACAGGAGTCCGAGGTCAAGGGTCTGCTCAACAAGCTGCAGCCCGACATGATTGCCATCGATCCCAACTACATCGGAAACCTGGACTTGCGATCCGAGCAGCAGCGCCGTGCGGAGAAGGATCTCGATGCCCCAGCTGCAGACATCGCCGAGGAGATCCGCAACCGAGCAAGAGGCAAGAACGGTGCGCTCAAGAAGTATTTGCGCAAGCAGCGAAAGAAGAATGTTATCGACGAGAAGAGACTGCAAGTGGACGAGATCTGGAAGGAGCAGCAGTCCAAGAAGGACAAGAAGCAGCTCGAGGCAGAAGCAGATCTGGGACCGGCGCTGTCGAGATTTGCCAAAAAGGAGTAATAGACTTGGATATACAATTGCGAATAATACCCTTTATCACAGAAAATACCTCTTCTATGTGAAAGTGCGGGTTTGTCTATCAAAATCCGCGTCATGTCTATTTGTTGTACTTTTAGAAACCGTAACCCAATCCGTAATTCCTTGCATGCCCTCATACATAGCCTTAGTCTATGTCTTTGTTCTCGCTTTTGTGCCTAATCTACAGCAGCTTAAGTCCACCGGTGACTTGATCGACAAGACTTCTAGGAGCAGGTCCAACGCCCAGCACTGTCATGCTACCTGCCTCGATCTGTGTTCGGCCAGCATCCTGGATTACCTCAGCGGTGAGACCCAGAGATCGCGCCTTGCGTTGAAGTTCGAGAATCTCGCTCTGGCTCTTGACTTGCACAGCGATCTTGGCCTGGCCGAGACGCTCCCATCGCTTGAGAATTTGAGCCTGGGCAGAGTTGGGGGCGGCGCGGACGAGGTTCTTGTAGCATGCGAGGGTAGCGTGGGAGCACTGAGCCGCGATTTTGCCTGTAAACATGAATGGTTAGCTATTGACCACAAAATAGAAGAGTCGGAGTATACCCTTTGTCATGCCAAGATCTGTTCGTACAACAAGAACAAGCTTGCACTCCTCGCCATTGTCCTTAACAACAGGCTCCTTCTTCTCCTCGGCAGCCCTCAAGCCTTGCTTCCGGTCGGCGTCAGCGCCGTTAGCCCAGTTGGGCGCATGGTCGAGAACCGTGTCGTCCTCATCGATCTCGCTCTCGTCGCTCTCGACAGGGTCATGCAGGGTGCGCCGGCGCTCCTCAACCAGAGAGGGCGAGATAAGATAGCCGCGAATGGTCCAGATGCCGAAAACGTAGCCGGTGAGAAGGCCCACGACGGCCGTGGAGATGATGACTCCTGTCTGTTCGCCTTGATTCATGGTGGTATAGGCGATATGGGAGGGTATTGGGAGGGGGTTTTGGAGAGTTGTGATGCTGCTTGGTGATTTGGGTTGATGATGGAGCTAGCTTGGTGCTGGTTACATCACGTGGGGCAGATATGGCTTTGTTGAAGAAAATCTCAAGAGCGTTTCACTTTCAGTCAAAATGACGATTTGGAAACTCCTAAATTGTTTGAGTTTGCTCTTTCTTATCTTATCCTCCGATGTTTTATTAACTCAATCATTAACGTGGATCATGGCACAAACTGCTTCCGGCAGCCTCGCAGAGATCTAACCACGGGGTAGACCTCATATGGCAACTTTTTGTATACACCTCTCCTCATACATACATGAACATTATTGAAACTCTCGTAACTAACAAGAGTTTTCCACTCGATTTGACACACTCATAGTACTAACACGCCACGTTGAATATACCCAGTCTCGTCAACCAAGGGATGACATCCGAACATCTTGGAGAAGTTATTAAGACAAGCACTTCGCGCCGCCAAATGTCCTTTCCGCATGCTAATTCCCACACGAGGAACATAGTTGTAATACTTTTCATGTCCGCTGATAAGCAAGGGCCCTTCGCCGGTGAGTAGCCCGTGAACATAATTCATGGCAATATCCTCGCAGTTGAAGCCGTCGTCAACATAGTCTCTGATCTGCGTCATGATGGTATCGTTGGAGGAGTAATAATCAAGGAACGAAATATGCGAGAACGCGAGGTTAGTCAGGATCATGTTGTAGTCATCCTGTCCCTTTTTGTCGGAGCAGAATGTATACTTGTGGTAACCGAAGGTATCAACGGGTGTACATCGAGCGAGAGCGCCAACCATACGATTTCTGCCGAACTTGCGCCATGTTTGGAAGACGAATTCTAGATCGCTGGGACGGTAGTAGACGTCGTCGTCTGAGAGGAGAATCGCTTGTGTTTTGTATTCAGGGTCGGGCCAGAGCTTCTCATTCAGGCTGTTGCGCTTCGACTTTCGATATCGTACGGGGACTCCGTGTTTAGACACGTAGTCCTCTGGGGGGTAGCTTTCGATGTCGTTCCAGACGATAACCATCTCGAGAAGCGAGGGGACTTTTTCACCTAGAATAACATCGAGAGTCTCCTGAAGTTCCTTGGGTCGCTGATAAGTCTGCATCGCGATACTAAACGGTCGGTCAACGTTAGTATCTTACCAGCTCACAAGACTCATACGAGGGTATCCAACATACGTAAACTTGTCGTCCCGCAGATTCTCATATTTCTTCTGTGAAGCGTCCCATATATCTCTCGTTCCATTGATACCCTTACTCTGGCACGACGGATACCTCCCGATCTTGCTGATCACCTTTGGTATAAACAGTCCCGCGCTCGTCAACTTGGCCGTAAGAACGATGAACGTAACCGCCAGGAAAAAAGAAGCAAAGATAGTCGCTGCTTTCTGAAACGCTCGCGACTTGACGACTTTTGGCATGTGAGCTTGAGCCCACTCGAACTTTGCCGCCATCCTCCTCCTGAGGGGCCGGTATTTCTCCATGATGGAGTTTGAAGGCTTCAACATGATTGACGTTGTTTGTGGCAGAAACTGCGAGAGATACTCCATGGTGACTTTTTAAACAAGGGCGAGAAAGAACTCTTCTGAAGGGAGACAATTCAGGAGAGGCGTCTGGTATGGAAAAACCGGGGATTATTGGATAGAATTAGACAATTAGCCTGTTGGAATCTTGCTGTATGTCTTAGACTCAATTCAAAGGCATCATTTTGGTTATTGAGCACGCTTCGAAGAGATTGTTAACTCAGATGATACATACGAAGAACGAAAATGCAAATAATACGCATGCAACATGGTAACGAACTGAGTGAAAACGATACCACGCTGTTGCAAATTGGAGCTTTTCCTGCTGGCTTTGACTTACACAAGTAGTCTACTACATTGTGTGATCCTCCCTTGCTTCCACCCTTGAATCAGGTTCCACGTCCAAGTCCAAGTCTAATTTAAGTAGTTCGAAGTGCAGCTCTTAGTAGTAGCCCTCAGAGGAATGTACCAATGATAAGAAAGTGTTGTCGCACGTAGAGACAAGTTCATACTTCAATAACTGCAGCTGTCCTCTCAGCAAATCGGCTGACCCAATGTGACAGATCGTGTCTGTGGTTCGTCTTCTTCATTCTTCCCGCTAGACTCGACAAGGAAAGGATTCGTTGAGGGTAGGATATTGGACATGGCCTTATCATAACGACATTTACGCATGACCTACAGTGTCACATACTCAGTTTAAGAGCTCAACCTTCATAGCGCAATCTTTAGTATTGAAAGGATTTAAATGCATGTACTTGTTATTCGAGTCAATCGCCAAGATGAACCCCTGTATCATAGATCCAGCTCTGAGATAACCCCTGTATTTCCATCATTAGCGGCATACGCCACTATCTAGCCCTCCCCTGCATAAACGTGCGTGGGGTTCTACCACATCGTGACTGCATCAAACTCACAAACAGAAAACAAACCTTGTATCACTTAGCAGCATAACCGTCAAATTTAGGTACTTGACATCATGACCACAAACAAGGCTCTTATAGTAGGTATATCGGGGTGTTCATCAAGTGGGAAAACAACCCTCGCGAGGCTGCTGCGGGACATTTTCCCCCACACTTTCATTCTTCACGAGGATGACTTTTATAGACCTGAGGCTGAGTATTGTCACCCTTCAATAACGCAACTGCTAGCTTTATCTAACTCTAATAGACTGCCCACGAAGAATGGTCTTCTAGACTGGGACTGTGCCGAGGCCATCGATATCCCTGCTATGGCTGAGTCCCTGGCTTATATCCGCCAACACGCTGCCTTTCCTGTAAGTCCAGTGTCGTCGTCTCCAGTCATGGCAACTTGTATCTAACTTCATCCTATAGCCCACTCTAGACTCTAAGGAAGATCAAAACTCTGTGGGCAAGTGCCCCGTCTCAGAAGCCACTATCGCCGCTCAGCGCGCCAAGGTCGATGCCGCTCTAGGCCCTGACCACCCCCTTCGCAACAATCTGCGTCTATGTTTATTCGATGGATTCCTACTATACTCACCTTCCATGGCTGCTATAAAGCCAAACTTGGACATCAAACTCTTCCTGAGGACGACATATGAAAAGGCCAAGAAGAGAAGAGAGGCTAGAGATGGATACGTTACCCTTGAAGGCTTCTGGGCGGATCCTCCGGGATACGTGGATAAGATTGTCTGGCCCAACTATGTGGAAGAGCATACTTGGATGTTTGAAGGTGGCGATGTTGAGGGCAAGTTCAAGACGGATGTTCTGGATAATGGGGGGATCAAGGTGCAGAATGATGTGAGTGCTGATGGGGATATTGAAAAGACATTTGAATGGACAGTGGATACTATTCTACAAGAACTTGGAAAGCAACTTTAGATAGACTGAGGATTTCTATATAAGAAGGCAATCTCCAATAAGCCTTCTAGTCCGCTCGATAATGCCGTAATGGTCTGTCTCTAAGTGCCATGCTGAAGCCTCTCTGCTGTCGATTCTTCAGGATAAATCCATGCCATCAACTCCCTCTCCTAGCGCTTTCTTCTCCTTGTTTAAAAGCCTCACTCCCTGCTCGGCAGCTTTGGCCATAGCCTCGTCCTTGTTCAATGCGCCTCTCACATCTCCCACCACCCGGTCTCCAATCTTCGCCTTGCAAAGATATTCCGGCTCAGGCCCATCAATCACCGTGTAGTCGAACGACATCTTCTGGTCCGCGGCTAGCCTGCTAAGCTCTTCTTTGGGATGCTGAACATGGATGTTCTGTTCAAGAATGCGGTCTAGATAAGGCAGGATTCCAAACTTGTGAAGAACGCCCGCGCATGTTTCAATAGACCCAGAATCAACCCACACGGCACCAAGAAGAGACTCGAAGAGATCCGAGTAGACCTTCTTTGGATTAAGCCGTGCGAGCAAGACCCATGGATAGTGCGTACCGTCTCTCATAGCCGCAACTATTTCATCCCGTAGCCCCCGGAACTTGACTTCGGTCTTTTTCAATACCTGGCCCATCTCTGGCGAGCTGTGCCGCACGAACTTCCAGAGGCGCAATTGCACCTCAGTAAATCCCACAGCTCCATCGGGCTTAATCTCCACCTCTGTTCGACTCAATCCATGCTCCATGTTGGTAAAGGCAAGAAACTCTGCGTTCACCATTGCCGTCTTGATCATGTGGAGGCGGCTGTTGGATATCATCTGGTTGGATTGAAACATCTTAGTGACAATAATATAGTCAAGGACGGCGTCTCCAAGAAACTCTAGTTGTTCGTAGGATCGCTGCTGTGCATCTGCTGCATATGATCCATGAGTTACTGCCTCAAGCAGCAGGGACTTCTTCTTGAACGAATACCCAATCATTTCTTCTAGGGGTTCGATATGAGGAGGAAGCTGTACGTCGTTGGGGGCCGTACCAAAGAGTATATCTCTGCCCACGCCTTCTTCATGCCAATTGCATTTGTCGCCCAAGAAGACTGTGATACACTTCAAAGCCTTGGTCATTCCCCCATCCCGAAAAGAAGCTCCAATGAGTGCCTCCACTACATCAGCAAGATTCTTGGGTCCAATAAATCTTGGAGGTCGAATGACTGATTCTGCATCTAAGAAATTGTCAAGATATAGGGGCCTCCATTTTTGGCCAGTGAAGGACTTGGAGAGGATGAATTTTGAAAGGCCTTTTTCCAAGCAAACTTGGTGAAGTCGTGTATTGGAAACGAGTCGATCTTTAAAGTGGTTCAACAGACCTTCTGGCCAGAAAGGGTCTAAACCTAGTTAGTATTGAGTCGTTCTGGCGTTTGAGGAAGACTCACGCTCTGAATAGGCCTGGATGACGGTGCAAAACTTCAAAATGGAATCACCCAAAAATTCGAGCCGCTCGTAGTCGACAGGTTCAGCAGCACTGCGAGAGCTGATAGCCTCGAGCACCAACTGCAAGTTAGAAATGCCCACTGGCTCTAGTAATGTCGACGACAACTCCGATGCGATGAGTTGGACCTCCAACTCGTGAATGATACAGGGAATCAGCATGCCGAACTTAACGACTCGCCTTGGGACCCTATCGACAGTCGCCCATGAAATAGGAACAACCCGACTGTACGGCTTAGATGAGATCTTCGTCATACCCCCCTTGTTAACATGAAGTAAATCTGATCTGCGCGACCACTGTTCAACGACCAGGTACTGTTCCTCAGGTGCGGCATTGTACCCATAGAACGGGTGCTGCACTTGCTCGAACATAGGCTTGAACGGTATTGTCTTGACGTAGTGAAAGGGAGATTTCTGGAGGTCTCGCACAAGTATTCTGCACTCAGCGGCCGCTTCTTCCCTCCCATGGAAAGACAGGGCGCCAATATCCTCTCGTGAGAGGTCTTTCTTCTCATGAATGACCTTTACCACATGGCTACAATCATCCACTGGCCAACGATGTCCGAAATTCATCGCCAACAATGCTGATGTATGGTCTGGCAGACTGATTGATTCTTTATGGGAGATCTGCTTTACTGCAATACATCTAACGGACCACGTGGAACCATCTCCAGGATGTATCGTGATATCTCGAGGTTGTGGAAGTTCGGCCGGCATCACAATCTCGAACCGAATAGGAGTAGTAGACTCCTCATCCATAAATTCGAAAGAGTAAACCCATTTGTCAACATCTGCCTTCCAATTCTGAGCGATCTGAATCCATGGGTTGAAAAGGGGCTCGACCTCCAAATCCACAATATCTTCAACCTTCTCGGCCACAGCACTAATGGGTAGCAAATGCTCGTTGACAAGTCCTTCCTCGTACAAAGCCACGTATGCCTGGAACGCAGCATCTTTCATGGCGTTCTTCTCAGACTTCCATCCGCATGCGCTACGAAACTTGCGTAGATGGGGAGGTAAGCCTGCTGGTAACGTTACTGTTGCTCTCAAAATTGGCTCCCCAAACCCAGGATCTTCCTTGTGAAAAACATAGTCAGGTCTCCGGTCGACAAAATCTGACCGGAATACAACTTGGCAAAAGTGTTCCAAGTGTTGTCGGGAGTTCTCAAGATCCAATCTTGCTCCAGAGTTCTTGATAATGTAGTAAATGGAACTTGTTGGTTCGGATCTTGCCAGTTCATCCAGTCTTGCCAATTCTCTTTGATCGTCTGCATAACGCTTCTTCATGCCCTCTTCCAGGTCTTCCCACGCACGAGGATCTGAACTCGATCTTTCCAAGGCAATCATCTTGGATTCCTGCATGCGAGCCCTGCCTCGTCGTTGGATGAAAGATTTCAGGGTTGTAGTCTCGTCGAAACATACGACTAGGTTGCATGCGGGAACGTCGATGCCTTCTTCCAAAACGCTAGTAGCCACAAGAAGATTGATGGCGCCTGATCTAAAGTCTTCCAGGACTTGGGTACCAGTGTTGTTGGCAAACTCGTACACGTTGTGTTTCCGGGTTCCAAAGGTAGATGTACCGACCATTGAACCAACACGATATCGTTCTCGAATGGCTGGGTGGTTATTTAAGACATCGCAAAGGACGTTTGTTGCAGCTCGTTCCTTGACGAAGATGATGCCCACAACGCCATCTCCAGCTGCAAGGAGTTCATGAATCAGCCTGTTGACTTTGTGGGAGAGGTCATGAGTAGTTGGTGGCGCAGTGTCGATTGGCTTGGGAGTGATTTGACGTAAGTGTCCCGCAAGATAGGTCCTATCTTCGTTTGACCATGCATCAGTAAATGTGTCGGGGGCGTCAAATCGCTCGAGGAACATTCTGATGAGTTGCGAGATGTATCTGTCTGCTGCCCAACTGCCGAGTTCAATAAGAATATCTTTACTCTTGTTCCATAGTCCTTTCATCTGGGTTTGAGAGAAGGTATCATGCTTCATAATAGCATCTTGCATTTTCGTTCGGTACTCGGCGTCCTTAACGGCGAGAGACTTGAGCTTGACAATATAGGGATCCTGTGCAATGTTCATCCTCGAGTATTCCGACTGTAATTGTTGCATCAATATAGTGCGGATTGGGAACCTGTCTGTTTTGTAAAGTGATCGAACAAGATGAGGCCTATTCACATGCTTCAAGAGTTGTTCTCGGTGGACTGTTGGTGTGACACATATCGCATCCATCGTGTTCTCCAACCTTTCGATCTCGGCAACATCTGATGAAATAACAGGACTGGCCGTCAACCCCAGAATGCCTGGCACCGGTAGACCGGCAGTTTTGTGCTCATGATAAAAGTTCATCATGATCTTTCTACCAGAACTGTTCTTGACGCAGTTGTGGACTATAATCGTCAGCGAGAGCATTCTTGCGCAGGCCACCACTTACCTTCATCGAATACGATCAGAGCAAGCATATCCATCTTGACAAACGCATGATCAAGGGCATCACGCAAGATGTCAAAAGTCGAAACGACAATGCGAGTCCCTTCAAGTATTAGAGGCCAAACCTTTGGTGACCATGCATCAATGTTGAGTTGCCCAGTAAGCAATCTCATGGATACCGATGGCATTTGCCTGTTTATGACGTTGTACTGCTGTTCACACAGACTGACTGTCTTCCCTAGGAACCAAACAATCTTTCGTTGTTAGCAGGTGGATTGGTCGTCCATTGGATCACCAACCTTGTCTGGCGAACATCTCTCTAGTTCAGCTTGTATGCGAAGAACAGCTCTGTGTTTTTCGGTCAATGTCTTGCACTTCAAACTTTAGAAATTGTCCTACACTTGAGTTTTTCCACTCCCCGTATCCATCTGAGTTACGTTAGACAATGCGATTCAAACGGCCGATACCAATGAAAACTCACTGCGACGATGACGTTCCTCTTGAGGCTCTGCTCCAGCATCTCTCGTTGGTAGGCACGAGGATTGATGATCTCAGGGGCAGGAGATTCAGGCTTGAATTCGTCTTTTTCATTTTGAATATCTCCCAAGACCTTGCCAGCAGCAATGATAGATAGTGTTTCGGTAATTTCGATTGTGGGCGTTGCCGTCCCGTTGACAATAGGACTATCCGGCTGGGAAGAGCCCGAACTCCCAGTTCCAGGAGACCGTGGCCGGTCAATATCCATCATGTTATTATCATTAGAAATTTTCGAATAAAGCCGTTGGTCTCTGCGCTGTGGTTTGCGAGAAACTGGTCTGGCGATCCGAGGTGAAGCTGTGGTCACACAAATAGATAAACGATCGAATAGGGAGGTTCGAACAGAGAGTATCAGACGGCTGCTTTGCCTTGATATCATAAAAAGAAAATTACAAAAAGGAAACCTCGAGATATCGCCGCTTGATAAGAGGCAGCCTTGGAGGTAGGGACGTTGCAAGCGCCCAAATTAGCCGGAGGTCAAGTCGAAGGAGGCCGGCCAGCAGGAGCTTTCAACGAGGCATATAGGTGTGGAAGATGATGCGGGAGGCCTACCTTTGATGTTGGTAGAGAGGGGACATCCCCGTAGGAGGCCGGCCAGTTGGTGAAGGGGTCAGTGATTCAGTGCCAACTGGAAGTATGCTGCTGAAGTGGATTATGCCGGCTAGAATCAATGGACTGCACTGCATTGCCAAACCCTAGAGACAATATTTAGGGAACGGCTTTATGTCATAAACAAGTAGTTGCACCATCTGGAACAACCACTGGATATAGTAATTAATGAGAAGAAGATGGAATTTGAATGATTATATTGCTTCATAATTGTTTCTTGTTCAGTGGACAAACTAAAACCATAGTCACTGAAAGACTGCAAGTAGCCATGGCATTGCTCACTAAAGGTTTCGGTCTTATATTTGCACTGTACTTCATATACTATACAAACCCTTGTTGTATTCAAATTGAAGAGACAATATTTATTTGTAAGTCCAATGCCTCTCTAGCTGTATTACGAAACAATGTCTATTGTGTAGAGAAGCATTATATTAGCTGTGCATCGCCGGAGGAAATCCGCTATGGACTATCTCTCGACGCGGGTGGATATCCTAGACTTGCGGTGGATGGACTTTATTGTATTTCCTACACTCACACATCCCTTGTTCATAATGTTATCTTGTCAGTTGATATACTCCAGCTCACAAAGCCATTTTGAAACTTCGTAGTTTGTGCTATGAGCCCAAGCTGCTATGGAACTCCCGGTTCGAGCTGCTGCTTCTGATGAAGCATTGGAAATCTACGCAACCGGCTTCAACGCATGGAATCAGCTCACATTCAACCCTTTACCAACCAACCAAGAGCCTGATGATCTATTCTCATTTGCGAAAGTTCTAGCCTCTCAATCCAGTGGAAGAGTTGTCCCTGGACTGAGCTATACTGCAGGTGATTTAATGACATTTTTTGCTTCATTCGCTTTCTGACGTTCTGTAGTTCAGCAAAATGATAACTGGATTATTACTGGATCATCCTCCAACAAGCTTCTTTATTATAAAGACAGTACAACGTGCTTGTTTGATTCACCAAGTGCCATTTCAGGAGATGGAAAGATCCTGACAATTCAAACCCTGGATTCTTCACACTCAACTCAAGCCCTTGTTCAATATCCATCTTTGACTGCGTGGAAAGCCAGCAAGAGTACCGACACATGGCCTTGCGATTCTATTGTTCGCCAAATAGCAGCTTGTGATGCTGGTTTCGTGATTCTGCTCCAAGATGGGACAGTTCTAAGCTGTGGTGACCCGCGATTTCGAGACTGCCTTGGCCGCGAGGTCAACGAGTCCTGGTAGGTACTCACCATCACTGCACGGACAATACTAATAATTTTAAAGCCCTGCCCACGTTCCAAGCATTATAGAAGATCTGAGTGATCTTGGAGAACCAATAAAGAAGATCGCTGCAGGAGGATACACCGCTGCAGCTCTTACAGATAGTGGTGGCTTGTACGTCTGGGGCATGAAACCGCCTGGCTCGCAAAGTCGACGCAACGCATTTACTGAACTCAACTCTATACCAAACTATGTAGAAGTTGACGGGGAAAAGGACGTGCGGGACATTGCAATTGGGGAGTCACATGCCATTGCGTTGACTACTGATGGTTGCATCTACGTGGTGGGCGATAACACCAATGGGCAGATTGGACTTGGTAAGGGCGAAAAGGATTTTATTGAATCATGGCATAAGATAGATTTCATACCTCATCCAGATTGGGAGGTTGTCGCGGTCGAGGCTGGTCCTAGGTCATCATTTATAGTCACAGCAAAGGCGAAGCACTCTCAAAGCTCGAAATGAGCCGCCCTTCTATGAGTACTAGCTTTATTGAGCCCAATGACCCTCTATTGTACAAGGCTTCTCGTTGTGATCATCTGCATAAGGGTTTTCATAGACTCGTCAGGTAATCCTCAATCTCTTGAGGGGTCAGCTTTCTGAAACGGGGTCCAACAGCCCCATCAACGCCCTCAAGACCCAGAAGATGGTCAGCGGGAGCACCAACAATACCTGCAACATGTTAGCACTGCATATCTTTCTATAGTCCTCTAAAAGCTTACCAATCTCGATGCTGTCGCCGTTCATCTCACCCTCGATGTTGTCCTTCAGGGTCAACAGCGCAATGTGGATAGCATCCTCAAGCTCAAGCTCCTCCGAGTATCGCTTCTCCAAGAATGTCTTGGCCTTAGTCGCACTCTTGCCAATGGCTGTGGCCTTCCACGGGTAGTAACTGCCGGAGGGGTCGACCTGGTACAGCATGGGGCCACCCTTGTGAATACCTCCGGTCTTTGTGTTGGCCTTCTTCTCCTCGCTCTCTTCGGCGGTCTTGTTCTCCTCCTCAGGCTCGATACCCTCGTCCCATCCAGCAACCAACAGACTGACACCGTAAGGTCGGACACCAGCGGACTGGGTAGCTTCCTGCATAACTCGGGCAACATCTTGCACCAATATTCTGGTGGGGGGGTACTCGTTGTAGATACGCTTGTAACCGGTGTGCGAAACCTTTCGTGCTCGGTCTACCAATACTCGATAGTCGGGGCCCATGCCAGAGTACACCATGCCGATGTTGGGGGTGATATCGCTGATCTTGGAGAGGGAGCTTTGGTCGGCGAGAGGGGAGGATGACTTCTTCTCGGTGGCAAGGACGATACCGTTGGTGGCTTGTGCTGGTCAGTAATAGCTCCTTAGAGGTGTCGGAGGCAGCGCGGACCTTTGATACCAAGGGCAGTGATACCCTGGTTTACAGCATTGAGGGCATACTCTGTTGGATTGTGTTAGTTCCATAGATTGAGTTAAGTATAGAAAGCTTCAGCATAGCAAGGTTCCTGAAACTCTACCATACGGTTACGTACCAATCTGCACCAGCTTTCCGCTATAACTTGTCAGTGATGATGCTCGCCATATAATAGCAGTGTCGTCACCGAAACATACCTGGGGGAGAAGGTTGTGAGGGAGAAAGAGTATCGGTCCGCCATCGTTCAAGGTCCTGTTGTGATGGACTGGATCTGAATGAAGTGATGGTTAAATTATTGGCGGTTATCAATTCGTGGGGTTGACAAGGAGATATCAAGCAAGGCTGCAACTGGAGCTTTGGTGTTTGGCCAAAGCAGCTGTAGCCTCTAGGCAGTCCCAGCTGCGCGTCGAGCTCAACCACCGGGAGCTGTATGCGGGGTATCTGATTATCCGAGCTCCGATTTCGACATATTCCTTAGCACGCTTAGAGGTTCGGAGTATTATGATTGCCAAGGTTTTGATTAATTATTTAACCCTTTATGCTGTTTCGATACTATTCTTCATTTCTGCTTAGGCATGTCGTTGTGATGATTTAACATCTTGCTCTGAGCCTACTCTCCCAGTTGTTCTCTAAATAAGTTACACTTTTGGCTGGGATATAATTCTCCCGAGCCGCATGCCAAGCTCTCAAAGACCCCACACACACAAAGCAGCTTTCTTCTGCTCAAGCTTGGTGTCGGCTGTTTCGGCTTCCTTCCTCAACGTTCTTCCAGAGAAGGCTGAGCTGGCCTCTTCATACTTTATATCTGCTGGTAATGACCTTGGCAGTCAAGTGCTTCCCCCGCTCTTTACTGGTCTCGCTTCTACTTAATATTGAGCCTCGCAGAAACATGTAGGTTGCCGCCTGAAACGCCTCCACGGCCGACAACGAAGTACTTGCACATTTCAAATTCTTTCTGTTTTGGTTCTACCACTTACTACCGCTACACTCTTCTCTCTTTCACATCCACAGGTTCACGTAAATCATCATGGATACGCGCCCTGCATGGGATTGGTCCTCGGTTGGGGACAGCTCTGCTCCTCAGCAGCAGCCCGAACCAGAGACACGCGCGTCATACGGATCTTCAGCAGAGTGGACTACTCCGCAGCCAAGTACGACCTCTCAACAGGGTACTACGTTCAATCAAGAGCCTCACAATCCGCCGAGGAACAGGCGTTATGGCCCGCGTACATGCCGCATCTGTCTCGACACTGAAGAGCCTAGATTTCCTGATCAGTCAACTACGTTTGGCATCCCGACAGCGTCATCACGACCTACGTACTCTTCCGACGACCCGGAACTGGGGAGGTTACTATCGCCATGCAAATGTAAGGGTTCGCAGAAATACGTACACGAGGGTTGCCTCAATGCTTGGAGACAAGCAAACCCTACAGCGGCAAGGAATTACTGGCAATGTCCAACCTGCAAGTTCACGTATCGCATCTCCCGACTACACTGGGGCTCTCTTTTGAGCAGCAAGTGGGCACAGGTCGGCTTGACTATTTGGTTCTGCTTACTGAGCATTTTCATTCTTGGATTCATCGCGGATCCCCTATTTGATCTTTGGTCCGACCCAATTGGAACCATTGGTGAAACCGTCACAAGCGTGGTAACAGATCTCGAAGCCCTCAGGCAACCACCATCACCGGAGCCCACCTCGTGGATCGAACACTTCATCAAAGGCTTCTTTTCCCTAGGGATTGTCGGCTTGTTCAAGACCATGCTTACTGTAAGTCCATGGCATTGGTGGCAGATCCGAGGCAGCGGAGTGGCAGGCGGTGGTGGTGGCAGGAGAGGAGGCACTGGTCGGAACCGTGTCGAGAACATCAACCTCATCTTCGTGCTCATTGGTGCATTTACATTCCTTGTGGGCATCTGGAAATTTGTTCAGAAGTTGAGTGCTCGTGTACTCAAGAACGTGAGCGACAGGGTTGTTGATGTCGGGGCAGACGATGACGACGATGATGATGATATCGGCGATGGACCGAATCAGGGAAGTAAGAAAGATCAATGAAGCTCTTGAGCTTTTATCTTCGAAGACGAAGCGTTTCCTTCTCCATGGTTCTAATGCTTTATGGTGCATGTGTTTGCACACTCTTAAGTTGCCTAGATCTTGCTCCTCCGTGTCAAGTCAACTAGTCTGTGTGCAAAGATTTACGCTCTGCTGTGCCTTGAATAAGAACCGTTTTGGCTCTTTCCTCGTTGGCCAGCATGAGATTATCAACCTTCATTCACGCATCGTGATGCCCTCGGGTGTTCATAACGGTGTGAGGCATCTGCTAGGTACACTACCCCCGTACAAGAGCAGTGAGCAGATTGTCGAATGTTGGTTGATACATGCCAATATCACCTAAGTGATCAATATGACTAGTTAATGTAATTCTTTGGTACGAATAGTTGAAACTTAAACCCCAATATCTTCTGGCACTGCCTTGAAATGTGATCAGAATTCATGGTACATACAGACCCATGATTGCAATACGAACTATCATCGTATTGACTTGGTGCATGCTTCTATTGTTATAGACCTACAATCATTGTCTATCTATAAGTCGGATATTTGTGCCACCGATACCGAGATGACGTTGGAATTTGGCATATTGATCCCTGCATTCTGCAATTGGAATACGGGGTTGTAGGGCAGGTCGTATACAATAAAATCTGCATTCTTGCCCGTGGATGGATGCTTATATCAGTTTTTGTAAATATACAGTAAATTCTCAAGTAAACTTTGAACACTAGGATGCTGTTTCAAATTAGAATTTCGAAAGCTTTAAACAATTATTAGTAAAGAAACCCCCCCTAAGGCTGAAGGATTTGATTGTAATAATAAACTTATCAATGGGTAGCTTATTCACATTGTATCTTTATTAATGCGGGTTTTATTGTCACCCTGTGAGCATGTGGGCCGGGACCTCATGAATTCGGCGCTGTCAAAAAGCCATCTACCATCCATTGACTGTGCCTACCATGGCTCCCTGATTGTCTCTCCCATCTGCTGTGAACCAATTGTTCTAGCTCATTTGATTGTTCTTCTTGCTGCGACTACGAATCTATACTTTTGAACCCGATATATACATCGACTCGCCCTCGAAGACATACGAGACCCTGGTCTCTCTTCTCAGGGTCAACCATCGACGAATCTTTACGCAGTTGCGCTCGCTATTTACAAAGTCAACCAGACCTGGATAATCTCTTGCGACTTGCAAATATCTAATTCGACTTGTTCCGAACAAATACTCGCCCGACATGCACTTCGCATACCCCCCTCGCAAGAACTCTAATCCACCACCTTTTGGACAGCGCTCGTCGCAAATACCGCCGATCCTCCGTCGAATTCGCAAAAGAACAGCTCTTTTTATCGTTCTTGGTGTTGTTGGGCTTTTATATCTCTTGCTTGGCTCGAAAGCTGAGACGCCGTACCACGAGCATGCGCCGTCAGGTAACCCGCCAGTTGTCATCGTGACAGTCTTCGACAAGACGCAGTACAGCACCACTTATTTAGAATCGATTCGACATAACCGAGAGCAATATGCGACAAGGCATGGTAAGGCGGTCACTGGAATTGATCTTGTGCGGCAGGGACTAATATCTGATTCTAGGATATGAAGCCATGGTTGTAGAGACGGATGACTACAATACGGGCAAGTCTCCCCGTTCATGGGCCAAGGTTATCGCAATGCGCCATGCGCTATCAAATTACCCCGATGCCACGTATATCTGGTTTCTCGATCAGAACGCCTACATCATGGAGCTCGACCGGACTTTGGAGGAGCAGGTGATGAACCCGACAAAACTCGAGGAATTGATGATCAAGGACTGGTCTATAGTGCCGCCAGACAGTATCATCAAGACCTTCTCTCACTTGAGAGGCCAAGACGCGAATCTCATCATCAGCCAAGACGAAGTTGGGCTGGTAACTAACAGTTACGTCCTCAAGAATGGCGACTGGGCTAAGTTCTTTGTCGAAACATGGATGGACCCTCTGTACCAGGCCTACAACTTCCAGAAAGCCGAGCGACACGCTCTTGTAAGTTCGCAGATGATCTTAGCAGCAATTCGACAGCACAAATCTAACCTTTCTGCAGGAACATATCGTCCAATGGCACCCTACGATTCTCTCAAAACTCGCTCTTGTGCCGCAGCGCACGTTTGCCTCATACGGCCGCAACAACAAGGAAGGCAATGCATACCGAGACGGAGACTTTGTCACGCTCATGATCGATTGCACGACCACTGGCCAAACGTCCTGCGATAAGTTGTCGCATGTTTACCAGCAGCAGCTGAGAAACAAGTTTGGCGATGCCAGTGTGATGTAAGAAGAAGCAACGAGTACATGGGCATGGCATTTGAGCGAGGGCATTTGGGCGTTTTGTGATAGACTTGGAGGGGTTTCCAGGATTGGAAATGGAAAAATCAATAGGTATTTCCTTGGCGTTAGTTGGTCATTTATTGGTGAATCTAGCTCATGTGTTCAATCTACATATTCATGGAATACGTACTGGATTTATTTTTCTTAAAGGAGTATATGTTGAGAAGTGATGGTTTGGTATCTCATCTCGTTTACTTGGATCATACCACTAAGCTATCGAACTTAGTGTACCGAATTCAGATTGGATATCTCATGTTCTAATCCCAGAATACGCCGCTGAAGTTGAACCACCGTAAAGGAGCTGGGACCTATCTGTAAGACGAACAAGGGCGAGTAAATGTTCACCAAAGCCAATGGTTGCTGAGGACTATCTACGGGAGTAAGCTGTTGGTACGGAGTGCATAGTACACTCTCTTATCTAACCACATGGACATACAATACTGCCTGGTTATCAAGGTATAATAACTTAAAGAACATACATATGCATCGAAATCCTAATACGGTATCAGCCTATCGATCAGGCTCGTATTCCTAGTGCCCCGGCAATTCTCTTGATGAAACCCTCCACCGTTTCCATGATCCTGCCCAACAACTATCCGATCTTCCGATCCGGGCCTGTATCGTCAGTAGACGGTATCACAGAACTCCCAATAAACAATGGGATATGCCTCAAGAAGCAATCGTGAGGAACTTGCAGCGGGTATATTAACCCAAATAGGGAAGTTGATCACAAACGATTGAGTTTAGAACATGTAGGACTCTCAATCACCAAATGCGATTGAAGCAATCGAAGCGACTACTGGGGTAATCGAAGCGATTGCTCATGGATCCTTCATGTACAATTACGGCGCCAGCAAGGATTCCCGCAGAATGGAGGGTGTTCGCCTCGGCCCACGACCCGTTTCCAGTGGGGAGAAGGACGCGTTAGAAGACTCAAGCGCTATAACTTTAGGGGCTAAATAGCCCATCCGTGGATGGGCACCCGCGGAGCCCGCTCCCCGCCAAGCATGTGACGGGTGCTGGAATGCGCTAAGAAATATCCAAGTAGTGGCTATGCCCCGCGATATTGGATCTGTGATTAAGGCGACGACGTCAAGTTTCTCCTGCTTGAGACGGTTTTGTTTAAAACATCATCAATTCTCCAAATAGTCTCCATTCTTTTGTCACTCTTTTTTCGTTTATCTTATTTCAGGTTTCAATAATGGCTTCTCCTCCACATATCGGGAGTCTCTCCCGTCTTCCTGCCAACTTGCGCGGTGGTATTGAGTCCGTCAAGCGTACACGACATAATGTTTCTTGGCCTTTGGTGAACCTCGATCTGTAAGTCATGATACCACTTGCTACACATCTCCACATTTCACTTGCACGATCGCTCTACGATTGATTCGTCGTATGCTAACCATCTCTCTCCTCTTCAGGTTGCGCAATATCCTCCTCTTCCTTTTCTTCTGGCGATGGACCCGTCGCGCATTCTGGCAGCTCAGAGGCCGTGGTATCATCGGCTCGGTCGTCGAGCTATACACAAACGTTCGTCGCATCCTCTACGGCTACTTCCTACGAGCCCCGGGCGTGCGAGGCAAGGTTCAGCAACAAGTCAATGAGTCTTTGGCCAAGCTATCCGACAAGTTAGTCCCCAAGGACCAGATCCGATACCTTACTCTCCCCAAGGATGGCCTCTCTCATGATAACGTCCGCGCCGAGCTCGAGAACCTCGCCAACATGGATCACACTCGCTGGGAAGATGGATTCGTCTCTGGTGCTGTGTACCACGGCGAAGATGAGCTCATGAAGCTGCAAACAGAGGCCTTTGGCAAGTTCACTGTTGCCAATCCCATCCATCCCGATGTCTTCCCTGGTGTGCGCAAGATGGAGGCCGAGGTTGTGAGCATGGTCTTGAACCTCTTCCATGCTCCTCCCAATGCTGCTGGTACCTCCACCAGCGGAGGAACCGACAGTATTCTTATGGCTTGTCTGGCTGCCCGTCAAAAGGCTTACGCTGAGCGTGGCGTGACTGAACCGGAGATGTAAGTCAAGCTAGAAGCATCATGCCTTTGAACAAAAGACTAACCAGCAATTATAGGATCCTCCCTGAGACGGCTCATACCGCATTCCACAAAGCAGCCGAGTACTTCAAAATCAAAATTCACCTCGTCGCTTGTCCCGCGCCTGAGTACCAGGTCGATGTCCGCGCCGTTTCGCGTCTGGTCAATCCTAACACAGTTCTGATTGTTGGTTCCGCGCCTAACTTCCCCCACGGTATTATCGACGACATTGAGGCTCTATCCAAGCTTGCTCTGCGCAAGAACATCTGGCTCCATGTCGACTGCTGTCTGGGGTCCTTCCTGGTTCCCTTCCTCGAACGCGCTGGTTTTGAAACCCAACTATTTGACTTCCGACTCAAGGGTGTTCATAGTATCAGCTGCGATACCCACAAGTACGGTTTTGCGCCCAAGGGAAACTCTACTGTTCTATACCGCACAGCCGATCTTCGAAAGTTTCAGTATTTTGTTGCCCCTGATTGGTCTGGTGGTGTCTACGCTTCCCCTGGTATGGCTGGTTCTCGACCCGGTGCGCTCATCGCTGGTTGCTGGGCTAGTTTGATGACCATGGGCGAGGCTGGATACATTGACGCCTGCACCAAGATCGTGGGAAGCGCCAAGAAGATTACTGAGGCTATCCAGACCACACCAACACTTGGCGGTGAGCTTGAGATCATTGGCAAGCCTCTGGTCTCAGTCGTTGCCTTCACAGCTCGCAACTTGAACATCTACGACATCGCTGATGGTATGGGTACCAAGGGATGGCATCTCAACGCTCTACAGAACCCACCTGCTATCCACGTTGCCGTCACCCTGCCCATCACCAAGGTCTGGGAGAAGCTTATCACCGATCTCGAGGCCGTCGTCGAAGAGGAGCGTGAGAAGGAGCGTGTTCGTCTTGTTGAAGGTAAGGGACCCCACGGCAAGGCTATGGGTGACACCTCAGCCTTGTACGGTGTTGCTGGCTCGTTGCCAAACAAGAGTGTCGTCGTTGATCTGGCGAGTGGATTTTTGGATCTGTTGTATAAGGCGTAAATATCATGGGAAATCGGCGAAAAGGGGGCGTAACGCAGCGATTGGGGAACTGCATGTTTTACAATGGGCTCAGGCGTTTGCGTCTATCATGACGCTTAGCATGTTTATTGGTTCTGTTGCATCCTGAATCTCAGTTCTATATCTTACTGGCGCTCTAGCGAACTGCTCTTGATATTGTATATCCTCACTATACTCAAATCGAATCATTTCAAAGAACTGTCTGACATGCTACTGGGCTGTCAACAAAGCCTAACGTCATTCGTCTCAGCCTGATGAATAGGCACACTGAGGACATCATGTTCCTGACTAGGCCTGTTCCTAGCTTGCGTAACGTATTGAAGATCTGTGTGGTTTTGAGATGAGACTTTGCCAGTCAGACCGCAAGTGTTTCATTTCCATTACCAATGAACTATCTCCAAGTGCACCAATGCAAGCCTTAACACGCTTGAGGATGGATATCATGGGGTCTGCCCGCCTATTGAGCAACTACAAATCAAACACTTGTTCGTACATGATCCAGCAGTCGAATTATAGACTCCTCGTTGGCCAGAGCATCTGCCGAGCCTAGCGACCCTACGAGCCTCACAGTCTCACCTTGTCACATCATATGCATTATCATGTCATTCCTCCACCATTCACAAATCTTGCTTTTTTATTTCTTTACCCTTCTTTCTCTTCTTCTCCAATAGCCCGCCGTTCGCATCGTGTATTTCATTTCGCCTCCCTCCCCCCCGAGCCTCTGATCTTTGCGCCCTTTCGGCTAAAGGGAATGTTCTACTGTACCTCATGTGCGCACGTGTGTTCCAATTGGAAAAGGGCTGTTGGGGCCGATCACCTCGTGGACATTGCGGCCCAATGATGAGGGGCAGCGTGGTTTGCTTGTCTGTTTTGTGAAAGGGTCCTTTTTTGGTGTGGTGGGTTGGGTGAGCGAGAGTCTGAGAGAGAGTGAGCTTGGAAAAAGCAGGGTTTTTTTTACTTTGGTGCTGAGAAGGGAGCAGCCGAGGTGAGTGAGTCGTGATATCTATTAAGCTTGCTATTATATGGAAGTTCAACATGGGTCATGATGAACTCTGTGGACTTCATCACAACGTATAATTCGTATTTATATACTATAAATATTCCGAATTGCCTCTTGGTATAACATTCCATGCTTATAGCGGCAGCAGGAAAAAAAGAAAGCATCCATGTATGTCATTATCTGGAGCCTGACGCCAACACGATGCAGGGATCTATCAAGCTGCAGCTTGACCACCCACCCATAGACTCACAATACCACCGTCTTTTCTTAACGCTAGAGCCCAGCTATACCAATTCCTTTCAGCTCGCCCCAACAACGCAACACGATCATCTCTCCCCGCTTCCTATCTTGTCCTCTCCAACGGTAAGACCCTTACTCATGGAAACCTGCCAGCGGGCCTCAGGGCTGCTGCGTAACCCTCTCCCCATCGCCAATCCCCATATTCGCCAGAGTAGATCCTTGTCTTGATGCGGTCAAGACGTTTTTTATTTGGTTTCTTGTCCTTGTCACTTGTGTCATGTCTATTTCTGTGATAGTCTAATAACTGTAACTGCTAAGGTTGTTATCCGTCTGCATGTATAAGCCCGACATTGTCCCTCGTCAGGCCTCTCTGCTCCCTCTTATCTCTATTTTTCTGACGGGTGCAACTTGCTGCCTTTTTTTCCTACATTCAGTATTTTTTTTTAATTCTTCTTTGCTCTGCATAATTTTTTCTTGTGTTACCAGATATATTCATTTCTCACTTGCCCCCTCCACTCTCGTCTTATATGCCGTGCCTCTATCCTCAAGTCAAAGGGAACAACAAAGCTACTGCTGTGTGAGGTTACCATGCTTGCTGCTGAACAATCGTCGTCTCCGGTCGCCGCCTTGGCTATGAATGGAGGACCTGTCGAGGGGTTTCACAAGGGCCGGACGGAGAGCATTGAAATACCGCAGAGCAAGACCGTCTTGAAAGATGATGAATCCATTGCTTCCGGCTCAACCGATTCGCAGTCACAGATGAAGAAGAGACTCAGTGTAGACATGTCTAAGGAACAGGTTGAGGATCTAGTGAGGAAGTTGACTATCGATGAGATGAAGACGAAGTGGTTTGACGAGATCTTTGAGAAAGTCAAGTCTGAGCGTACGTCAGCATTGGTCGATGGGTTTTCTTTCACTTTGTAACATGGACTAATATGTCACAGTTGTCGAAGAGCATTCACCACAAGATACTCCTTCATCTTCAGAGCCTTCAAGTCCCAGATCGAACCCTATCAAGCCCGCATCCTCCCATGGACCAACGTCTCAGGAGACAGTTCGAAATGACACCAAGAAGCATGAGGCAACGACTGCCTCTATTCAAACCAGGACCGAATCCAATGGCCATCCTTGTTCCGGTGGTAGTCCTTCAACCTCCTTCATCTCCGACTCTACATCCTCACGGGTCTCCAATCCCCATCCACCAATGCCAAAGCCGGCTACAAAACAGTCCTCACCTCCTACTTCAAAATCTCGACCATCCGTGCGATTCTCCAAAGAGCCAATCATCTTGAACAAGGATCCGCAACCTCGTCTCGAAACACGCCCGCCATCACGGCCTCCGCCTCCGGTGCCGATGAATCAAGGTCCAGTACTGTCGGCGGTAGATCTGAAATGGGGTAAACTCTTCGATGACAAAGGCGAGCCAACTGAAAGACTTGGCCAAGTCCTTCGAGGAATTGCAAACTATTTGGTGTGTTACCTTACCAAGTACCCATATAAATGTCTGAAGCTAATAACATCCAGGTTCTTGAGTACAGTCCTCGCAACTCGCTTGTTATTGCACCCGAGAAGCTCAGGGTCTTTTACCACGAATACAAGCTCGAATCAGAGACATTCCCGTTTCAGCGTATGTATCAAACCCACGTGTAGACACTGCTCATCTAACATGATCAGAAATCTTCGACTGTCGTCCACATGGAGCTCTCGATAGCCTGGAAACACTATATCAACATCTACGATGTGAAAACCATCTCATCCAGAGACGACCAGGCGGAATGCCTCATATTCCCTCTCTCACTCCTGCTGGTTTCGAACATTGGATGGTCTGTCAGCTCCGCGCATTTCCTGACCACGAAGCCAAGCGTCTAAGCCATATTCTGGCCGACCTTCCCATCATAGCTGATGGGGTTCTCGTTGATGATAAGCCGGAGCGTCTACCAAAGCAAATCTCTCGGCATCTTCTTCCAGAAACGCGACATAGGGAGACACATGATCTTGTCGTTGATGCCATTGCAGGGTGGATCAAGCATACTGAGGAGAATGAGTCTGACTTTAGACGGAACTCGGCCGAGGATATCTACAAAGCCAGCTTGAAAGAGGACAAGACTGTACGGTACAGGCCTGAGGATTATCGGGATCGTGACCCCGCGAAGTATCGTCGTGGATCGAAAGACAACCACAAGCCATCACCACTATCTCGCTCCGATCCCTCAAATCGCTTCGTCCCCCGTGTCAGCTCAGACAGCACCGTCCGTCCATCAAAGGGGATCAAGGAAAGCCCTCCTGCATCCCCTATACCAGTTCACAGGGTTAAAAGCCCTATATCCAATCGCTATCGCCACTCAGCGTCTGCAATCGACAACGACTCCAGTACAGTTGATACTCGTGACGCACCCTCACCAAGCCATCGGAATAGCTATCCTACCCCCACCAGCAGTCGACGCAATCGTGATAAAGAGTATCGATACCCCTCAGGTCGCGAGTCAAAGTCACCAGTTGAGACAATTCCTCGATCACTGCCGACGCCACGTAAAGATGGCGATCGTCGTTCAAGCTTGATCTTTGAAGAAACTGGCAAAGACCCCAGCGGGATGACTTACGATGAGTACATGCGTATGAAACCGCGGCCTATGCGTCACGCTGTTGTAGATGATGGGGGCCATTATCGCAACCCTTACTCTAGCGGAAGCGAAGAACGTCGATGAATCTGTCTTTCTTCTCCATTTTCTTTTGTAATAGGGAGGTTTGCTCTACACAAAAGCCTCTAGATCCTCTTGGTCAAACGACCAGATCTAACTTCTTTTCTCCTAATTTCCTTTCTTTCGAGGGTTTAACGACTTCACACGACAAATTGACGGCATACATGACAATTACTTTCCTATTAATTAGCAACTCCGGGTTCTTTGGATACTGTACGATGATCGCTTTGGCGTGGAACTCTGGTCATGAAATACCACTTTCGTTGCACGTTGCTTTGTGCTCTGTCCCACTGGTGATCGTTTCAGAAAAGATATGTTTACTACGTTTGACAGCCACGTGGTCTGACGGTATATTCACTTAAGATCGGCAGGCTTGCGGGCGGTGTTGGGCTGCGTAAGTTGACATACGGTGAGGAGGCCTCTGCTGCGGCTCCTGAGATTTATTAAGCTTCTTGACTAGCTTTTGCAGTTCCATGACGATATACACTAGATTCATGTAACCCCTCCTGAGGTATTATCCAAAAGTTGACATCGACAGAATCGATGTATCGATATCCAGTGAGGGTGCCTCCCGGTTCTGGCATGCTGTCAACACGATGTTCTGAGATATCGTTCCTAGGAACATAGGGCCACAGTCTACAACTCTCAGGCCAGCTATAACACGATTTCATATTGCTACAACACTGCGTCGTGTTTAATAAGTGAAATAAAGACAGTCATTAAATTGACGCTATCTAACTGGGGAAACTCGTAACCTTTTTTCACGCCTGCCACCATGGGTTCGTTGAACAAATAAGAACCTGACAATGATAATGCTGAGAAACCAGACGGGGTGTGTAATCCACACTGTGTCATTAATATGTATAAGGGCAATGCTGCCAAATGTCAAGAACGATCGCTATGCCGTGATGCACCAGTTTTATGCGAATGGGAGCAGCACTAAGGGTGCTTGCTTCGGAAAGGGGTATCTGATATTGAAATGTAGGGCGAGGTACAGGTGAGAGCAGTACACAGGCCTGGTGGTGAAAGCCATTGCTCCAATTATGACTTTGCGAAAGGGAGGCAAGAACGATTTCGGATGAGAAGAAGCGAAATGTCATAAAGTGTTAAAGTGTGAGCGCAATTATGGTACGAAACATGTACGTCGTAAGTCGTATGAGCATTATCCATGTTGCTGTCCTATAACGAGTGATTTTGGAAAGAGAAATGCGTGTCATGCCGGTGAGCCAGGGTATGGTGAGCCGAGACTAGAAAGACTTGCGATACTGGAGCGATTGACGCGTTTTCGTTTTAGAGCTTGGTAATCTTTCTTGAAGGAGGATATGCAGCGTTGGAGTTCCTTGTCTGGGTGTGCGGGCATCTGGATTTCCACGGCCTTAAGACAGATGCGGAGATACTGAAGTTCATCATCATTTTCGCGCAGCTCTTGCTCACTGCATTTGTTGTTAGAATTGTGTTGTCAAAAGTTTTTGAGGGCAGACTTACAGATGAGATATGCGATTTTGAAGAAAGATGATACGCTGAGCAGCACGCTCGGCACGCTCGATAAGAAGGACTTGGATGTGCTGCAAAGCATTGTAAGTAAAGGCAGCAAAAGTTGTGAAACAAGAACATACGTCAGACTCCTCTTGACGCGCTTTAAGGTTGGCGACCAGTTGAGACATCTCCTCATTAAGTTGTGTAACTTCCTGGATGACCTTTTTGGCCTGGGCAACCGTCATGCCCAGGTTTGACGGAGGCTCCGGCTCAGGCTCTGGTTCTGGCTCGGGATCCCTTCTGATAGACGCTCCCAAGTCGGAAAACCGCGTCTTAAAGGCCGAACCTGGGGTGCCGAAGATGGAATCACCAGGACTGTACATGTCCAAGCTTAATGGTCGTCGAGGAGTTGGCCGCGGCCGTGGAGAAGGCGTTGATGGCATGGAAAATGAGACACTCTTCTTAAGCAGTTTCGTGCCCTCTAATTGATCCAGTTGTGCGGTGAGAATGTCGACGCCGCTGTCGTCGAGAAGGTCTTCTTCACCCGATGTGAGCTCGTGTGCGAGCTGACTCAGCCTCTGCGCCAAAATGTCGCGACTATTCCGATTGCTTCGACGAACAGACGGAGACGTGTTGTTGCTCGTGTCGTGAAGCGAGGATACCCTCGAGTGTCCGGAAATGTCTCTCTTGTGAGGACTCACCCGCCCTGTGGAGAAGCCGAGACTTGAAGCCACACTTGGGCTGGAGAGTAATGAGGGCGTCCTCAGGCCTGGAATGTCATGGTCTTGGGCCGAGTCATGGTCGTCGTGATATCGATCTCGAAATTCATTGCGATAACCGTTGCTGATGTTGCTGAGGTTACCGTATGTGAAGTAATTGGTGGCTGGTGTCGTGGAGGTGGATGATGAGTTTGAGAGCGGTTGCTTGCGATTTGGCGTCGCGAAGATGAATTGTTGATCCGAGACTGCAGACGCCTCCTCAGCCTCGACAGCAGCAAAGACAGCGGCTGGATCCTCGTCGATGGCAGTAAGATCCATGTTTGTTGTTGATGGTAGTATTTTGTTGTTGATGATATGGGGGAGGGTCTTCCGTTCCGTATTCGTTTTGCGCAAGCTTAAGCACCTCGGGACGTTCAAAAGCTCCAACCTTCCCGTCCCGTCCTTCTGCGAGCACTTTGCCTTTTGAGAGCCTCACCCACCTACAGGAGAGCAACCGACGTGTTCAAGAGTGGAGCAAAAATGAGATCCCAGCTTCACCGACTCGAGTCCCCTGGAAAAGAAGCGAGAGGCTGGACACGCCCACCAACCAGCACAGTAAGAAAAAATTAAAAGGGCCCCGCGTGGGCCGCAGTGCAGGGAGGAGAAGCGCCAGCCTGGCCCTGACCTGGCCCTGGGCTTCTAGAAAGGGGGAGTTGCCAGGTTGAGTTCGATAAACGAGTCGAGAGATTGCGACAATAAGAGGAGAAATCGTCGATGAGATTGCCAACTACAAAAGAAGCTTCAGATTGTCTCTTTTGACGCGACGCCGTTTCTTTTGGCTTTGACCGAGTAAGGTAGCATAGCATAATTAATTACCCTTTTTTAGTCCTTGGAGCGGGGAATTTGTGGCCGTGACAGGACGGGAGATGGGAGATGGAAGCTGACCCCATATTTACTCTGGAACCAATCAGATTATATAGAAATCAAGATACGTCATCTTTTCACGTGTTGGCATTTCCTACTTCCTACAGCTCAGTTTTTGTTTAGACGCCCAACTTTTGAGTTTATGATTGAGTTGTCGTTCGCCGGTTACTTACCGTTACTGGTCTTAAACCGAGGCGCCGCTGACTTGTGTTGCTGGGCATTAATCATTAATCTTGTCTTCGTTTCTCGCTTCAGCGACAGGAAATTAACGCTCGTGTAGATCACGTGATGGAATAATGCCTTGTTTGTCTCACCAACCACGTAGTACATGAGGAAGTGCATGTGCATGAACTCTTAACAACCTACAATACAATAAAAGAACCGCTGGTTTGACGATATCTAGACGATACAGCTAGCATCTACAGAGTCGTCTATCCGTACGGATAGTGGTCAAGTATTCCCTGTCCTCGGTGGCGTGCCTGTGCTGAGGTGTGGGGTAAGATATAGTTAGACGGTAAACGGTTGAGGGTGATCTCCCCAGACCAAGTCCAAGTCGGGCTCAAAGTCTGGGGAACCTGTTGCTTATTGCAGACAAACTTGACCGAGATCAGAAGGAAAATACAGTAAACCGATATTCGACCCGAGAACCTGCTTCCTTGCACGAAGTAAGGGCTATGTGATGTAACAAATGCTCTCGTGATATCAAGTCGAAGCGGTGTCAGATCATATTGACATATAACACAACATATCGCAACCGCAGTATGCGACACCTCTTGAACATTTCTCGAAGGCCAGACTGTAAAGACACTCCATCCGAATCACGACCCCTGCTTTGTGAACAGAGCTTCTGGCACATCGGTAGCAGTATTCACCATCTGCCACATCAAGGTATAGGGTGAGGTATCTCACCTCGAGTCTTCGTAAAAACATAGCCGTATGCCTGGCATTTGCAGTAACAAATCGTAATTATGGTCTGTCATTAATGCGAGCTCATCTCCGTGGTCTGACCTGGCCTGGACCTTTCCCCGAGCTGAGATATGCGTACCCCGACATTGGAGCTCGGAGACCGGCGGCGATGAGGGGAACTATCAACGACAGAGCCTCGAAGTTAGAACAAGATGTTGGCTAAGAAAAGCCATGATTCAACTTCAATATGTGAGTGTTTGAAAAATCCAGCAGATACTCTTCCTCTTTGTGATTTCCCGTAGACCCGTAGTCTCATTCCTCAGAAAATTGATTCAATGCTCCGTGTCTCCGTGATATGTCGTTCTCTATCATGTGCTTGTACCCCTCAGAGTCTAGAGAAATCCAATGCTTCCCCATACTTGATCCCACTTGTAACCGTGCAAAAGGCAAAAGCCAAGCTAAAGTGCTCGATAGCAGCAATTGGGCGGTACTTCCTCCACTAGAATGACGTTTTTGTTTGTATCGAGTGCCCGCGGGAAGCATCATTAGGTGCTCATAGACCGCCCGAGCACTTCCGTGCCTTTCCTTTAACTCTGCGCTGTCTTCTTACCTGTTCTCTTCCGACTTGTTCCATATTCCAAGTGCGCGTCTCTTTTTGGTTTCCGTCTCTTGTATCACGCGACACTGTAGTAGCCATTTAATTATCCGTTGCTAATAAAGCACGAACAAGCACAAGACACAAGACAAGAGTCGCTGGCTGAACAGATACGTACCGCTAGAACTGCCTCGGCTTCTCCCGCTATTCGCACGCCTCTTTTCCATCTCCATCTCCATATCCATTCGCGGGGCCGCCATCATTGATACTCTCTTCCTCTCTCCAAATCCTCAAACTCGCCTGATCCTATCTCTCTCTTTCTCTCCCCACGCCAATTCTCCCGGACGACACAGTCGCACGACTTCTCTCGTCTTTGGCTATTCAATGACGACGCCGTGAGCTTATCCACCGCCTTGAACCCTCTCGGACGTCCTCCCGCAGCGGGATCCCGGTCTCTCCCTCCGCCCGCCCGAGCCTGCCTCCGAGTCCGATTCCTTTCCCTCTACAACATCGTCACGCTCGATTCTCTCCTCCTTTTTGCTCTCTGATTCGACCCACGTCTGCCCATCATGTCGTGGAGAGCTTCAGAGCGTCTGATGGACACGATCCGTCATTATGCTCGCTTTCCCGCCACTGGTGTCAGCTTGCGCCAGATGGTTCAGTTTGGCGAGAAACCTTCGGTCGGTATGTTTATGGCTGTCTCGGTGTCCATTGGGGACGGTTACTGACTGTAGTTGCTATAAGGAACCCTATTCCGAGCTTCTCAATTCTTAGCCGAGGAGCTTCCCATCCGTCTAGCTCATCGCGTGCAAGAGTTAGACGAGCTTCCAGATGGCCTCAATGAGATGCCATCCGTCATTAAGGTCAAGGATTGGTATGCCCAATCGTTCGAGGTATGCGTCACTTAACCTGGCTTTGAACACAGCAGTGCTAACTTGGTCGCCAGGAAATCACACAACTATCTCGGCCAAAGCTACCCTCGGATATACGCAGTCGTCTCATGAAACCCAGCAAAGCTCTCGGTCGCAACGCTTTCCGCCTTCCTGCAGCAACCCCAAATCCTTCCATTGACGAGGGCGAGTCCGACGGCTGGGGCGGTCTTCAAAACGGCAATGGCAAGAACAAGAGCCTTACGCGCCGGTACTTTGCCGTTGTCGACGACTCAAGCGACTGGCCCGCCGATCTTCACCTCTACAACCAACGCTTTGCTCAGACTCTGCACCACATCAAGCGCCGTCACGATGGCGTCGTTACCACGATGGCGCAAGGCATTCTTGAGTACAAGCGTCGTCGTCAGCGCATGCAAATCGACAGCACTATCCAATCCTTCCTCGACCGTTTCTACATGTCCCGTATCGGCATCCGTATGCTCATCGGCCAGCACATTGCATTAACCGACCAGAGCCACCATCGCGACCCCACTTATGTCGGTATCATCTGCACAAAGACGAACGTCCAGGATCTCGCTCAAGAAGCCATTGAGAACGCTCGTTTCGTCTGTGAGGATCACTACGGCCTCTTCGAAGCTCCTAAGGTCCAGCTCGTCTGCAACCCCAACCTGAACTTTATGTACGTCCCCGGCCATCTGTCGCACATGCTCTTCGAGACACTTAAGAACTCGCTGCGAGCCGTTGTCGAAACCCACGGTATGGAGAAGCAAGCTTTCCCTGTTACAAAGGTCATTGTGGCCGAGGGTAAGGAAGACATCACCATCAAGATCTCGGATGAGGGTGGCGGTATTCCTCGAAGCGCCATTCCTCTGGTTTGGACCTATATGTACACCACTGTCGACCGCACACCGAGCTTAGATCCCGATTTTGACAAGAGCGATTTCAAGGCCCCGATGGCTGGCTTTGGATATGGATTGCCCATCTCACGTTTATATGCGCGATACTTTGGTGGTGACCTAAAACTTATCAGCATGGAAGGGTAAGTTTTCTACATGAACATCTTAAAACCTTCTACCTTGCCCCTCTTGTTCTTCTATCACGAACAAATCGTCAGCTAACGCTTCTATCAACGCAGATACGGCACCGATGTCTACCTCCACCTGAACCGTCTATCATCATCCTCCGAACCTTTGCAATAGCAATTACCAGGCGCCGGCGCACAGAACCTTCAGGTCCCGCCGTGGGTTCTCCGCAAAAGACTACAAGGCCGAAACCGAGAAGTGTCGGAACGGAAACAGGTGGGCGACGCCGAGGCGGTGGTCAACGCGCCTCCGCGAAGCAACTATACCAGTCCACAGGAAGTCTAATGGTTTTATTATTTCTTACAAAAAGGGAATCATCGTCGCCCGCGGCAGAACCGTGCGCCGGAGCAAAACACAAACGAAAATATATCGTGATACTATATCATCGACTACTACAGGAAACGACACGAATAAGAGGAGACGGAGGAGGGTTATCAAGAACAACAAGATGCCGACGATACCAACGATGTGCCCGCAACTATATCACGCCAACAGAAACGCGCAGCTTACTTGGATATTCGAAAGAGGAGGGAAAAGATTACTTGATTTAAGGGACGAAGATCCCCCCACACAATCTGAAGGACCGATCTCCATGTACGCCAGTCTAAGAGCCAACGTCGAGAGTCTCTATAGCATAACGAAGCGTGCCGTTGCGCGCATGTTTGGGCGGTGAAAGCAAGATCTGGTTATCTCTATATTTGAGGTCAACTTCCTCTCAAATGCTATGTATAGGGGGAAAGCGGAACACCGTTTGATGCAGTGATGTGGGTTTATTGTATAATGCATTGGATAAGGGGGAATACAAGACTAGTTGGCAAACAGATGGACGGGGACGACTGATATCGGTTAGCTATCTTACTGACATAGCATATGAGCATGTATATGGAACAAAATTACTTCTACGGGAGTCTTGGTCATGGGTAGGAAGTATCATTGCACATTGTTTTTTCTGGTTATCTTCCATGTGGATGGCTGCAATCTAAAGTACTAGAGACATAGATACATCCCATCCATCAACTCGAGATACGAGATGATCTCTCATATCATGATCTTTGCACGGCAGCACTTGAACCTCCAGGGTCTACGAGTGAGCAAATCATAAAAATCAATTCCGCTAACTTTTCTGTCTGATATGACGACTTAGTGTCCGCTCATCTTGCGGCTCACAACCTCGCCGATTTTCATCGTGCCTTCCTGTCGTCGAAATGCCCCATTTGGATGTTGAGGGGTGAAGGGGGACGAAAGCAACCGGTTTCTCCTATTCCCGAGTGGCTGCAAGCAGTAATACCAAAAAGAGAGAAATCAAAGCAGGCCACTCGAGGCCTCAATGAGAACCGATTAACCATACACTTGATGTTCGGTAAGCTGCAGTCGAAGCTTCTCACTTGTTGTTCTTACGTCGACGCTCGCGATCGTCATCAGGATTGAACTTTTGGCGTTCATCCTGCAGTCGCTGCCGCTCTCTGAGCTCTGCCTGAGAGATACGAACCTAGATTCCGGGTTAGGTAGTGGGCCAGCCTCAATTCTCGGGGTACATACTTCACTTGATTTGGGCCATTTGCCGCCCTTTCGGACCTGTGGTTCCGGTGCAGGGGGAATGTTGTCCCAGTCACCAACGATGTTGGAGCCATTCTCAGTCTCGCCAATGGCGTTGGAGCCAGTATGGTCCTCGCCGGCGGCTGATGCTGCAGAAGTTGAGCTGGACATAACTGTGGGATTCTTGATGGCTCGGTGCTTTTGTCCGCCGTTGTCCCAGGCGTTGAAGGTTATCTGCCGAGTAGTGGCAACCTCCTTCTTCTCATTGCGCAATGTTGTTGCCGTTGAAATACTTCCAGTGATGCTTCCCCCAGACTCCTGCTGTGGCTTCTTTTTGTTTGAGAGGTGAGGTGGCAACTGGTTCGTGGTGCTGCCAACATTTGTCGGCTGTACCTCATTGGACTTGGCGGAAATGGATTGATCATCAACAGTCAACGCTCCCAGACTGGGCAGGAGGCCCTTCAGGTGAGGGGGTACACGGCTAGAAGTTGTTGACATGTACTCTCCGGCAGTACTAGAGGTTTCCGATGCTGTCGGCATGGTTGTGGAGGTTCGGGTCGATCGGGAAGAGTTGCCCACGACTTGGGTAAAGAGTTTGTTGACGGACTCGCTCGCAGGCAGATCAAGCCCCTCGGGTCCAGTGATAGGTGCCTATACCACATCAGAGATTCTTGCTAGATACCTATAACTTTATATCTTACCATGGGGAGGTCATCTTTCTCGAAAAAATCAGCCGTATTGGTGGGCTCCTTCCACTTCAATGCAATATTTTCCTCAACGGAGACATGTCCTGTAGCCAGAGGAATGGGCGTAACACCGGGCTCGGCATCAGTGTCCCATGCTGTACATTGGATGCACCGCTGTATGTTGTCAGTAGAAAGGTTTGATTATTGGTTCAAAAAACATAAACATACAGGTTCATCATCGTTGCGCGAGTTACCGGAGAACTTGTGAATGGGGAGTGTTCGTAAGCAGACATGGCAATAGCGCTCCAAACCAGCAGGCTGAGCGTGTTCCTTGCAGACCATTCCAGAGTTCTGACGGTTGTTTCCCTTAGCACGACGCTGCTGGCTGGCAGTATAGGCTGCCAGAGGCTTCATTTCGCCGCCTGCTGCGCAACGATACATGGCGACGGTTGGGGGGTGTTGAATGGGGATAGAAGAACGTGATAGAGAATAGATGGAAGATATTGGGGGGAGGTGAAAGAGAAAGTTTATGATCCGGAGCGGAGTGTTGATGTTAGATGAGAGTTGCAAGAGGAAGGAGTGCCTGTGTGCAGTCAGGGGCTATGTATTTGTAGGCTTCAAATTCAGCAGGCAATGATTCACTGTCCGTGGGCAAGCAGCTACGAGGCTAGGAAACATAAGCTACGATCTCAAGGAGGCATTGTTTTTTCCTGCTGCCTTGTTTACTGCACCATATCAAAGCAAACTCTTCCAAACACCACATCATTACTCGCTGACGGGACACTGCTTGCTATATGCATCTATCCCCAAGGGCACGCCACGTAATTAGATTGCTTCCACTACAATCAGTAGGTGTTTCCTAGAGCCATGACGATCTTCTAATGGTGTTTCTGAACTGGGGAGGATTTTGTAGTCTGGCGAAGTCTGTTCCGCCAGCTGCTGCCTCACGACGAAGTTATCAAGACCACCAGATATACCAATAGGAACACCTGAACTGGTATTTTTGGATCGTATACTATGTATAATATAATTCGTTGTAATGTTCGGATAGCTCTAATGGGTATGGCTCTTGCTTATTTATTGTTTGTTGGTGGTTTCCATGCGACTTCCCGTGACTATCTGCCCCTGAATACATCATTCTCCGGGGCGAGTATTGGATGATAGTTTTATGGTACTTTTTTCTCCAGTCGTTATGTACCTAAAATAAGAAGATGGACCTAAAGACCTCGTTTATAGAGAAACGTATTATTACCAAGCATAACCCATATTGATACATGCAAAACAGATGTGGTGTATGAGGCTCAACACTAGCCCGCCCACACACGATATTCACCATCCATGGGCACTTTACCCGCACGATAATCAGTCATCAGCTGTGCCCCAGAAAACTCTTACCCATGTATGCATGCCAGTTGTTTATTCAAGTTTCTTCTTACTGAGGCACAGACTGTGCTAATGGGGAAAAAAACCCGACTGTCTCCGACATTTTCACCGCCATCTACCCTACAGAGAGGCCAATGAAGCCTTCACCGCTTGAGTGGAACCACGCATGGCGTTGAACTAGCCCTTGTCTAAACCCCAGACGATCGATCAGCTGGCATCTTCATCAACTCGGCGATTCGAGGCTACCCTGATCGTTATATGGCTTTGCGCTGATGTGGGTTCTGTGATATCGAGATGAATGGATCTATCAAGCTCGATGAGTGTAACGCGCTTGTTGAACGGCTGTCTTTCATCTCGGGATCCGAGCGCACTCGTAATAGCTGCAGGGCTGTGAGACACTGCATGAAGAGTGCAGTATCTCACAGACCGCATGGCAATACAATCCTGCATCTACCCTGCGCCTCGTAAGAAACTGTTAGTCTTCATCGCGCGACTGGACGAGCAGAGTCTGCAAGTGACCGCCGGAGCCGACAAACATGCATCAACTTTCCAACCATGCCGGGGTAATGTCATGTTGCTGCAGTGATTGCGATGCAGACGTGTCAAGCTACTGAAGTATTCAATGACGATTCGCTGATAATGGGCTGTCTACGGTAGAACGAGGTATCCATCAACAGCTTGAGCTTAGCGAACAGGCCATCGACTCCAGAAAACCTCACCCACGATCAAACCATCAACAATGGGTGTACCATTTACAGAAGAGTCACGATGAGGTTCAGATCTGACCGCAATAAAAACACCCTTTACCAATGCAGGTTGATACTCTCCAAATCAGGCCCAGCCCATGTGTGAGCCAATACTCGATTTGGCCACAAGATCTGGGGTAGGCAACTTTTTAACTCACGCTTCTGCAAGCCGCAACATCTGGGCTAAAGCTAAATGTCCAAAACGGCGTGACAAGCTCACCTTCTGATGAAGACCAAATTCTGCGCTTGTGGTACGAAGTAAAACTGATGACAACAGACGTCCGAAGTAGGCCGCCGATCTGGAGTTGATCCGTCCGTTGGGTACAACTGGTCCCTGAATCCGTGCTCCACGATAAGCTGCACATCTCTCCACCGGAGCATCGGTTGCGATGAGCATCACTGGGTCACGTACCTGATGCTACGTTTGTCAACAAAATAGATCGACACATCGCGCTTTCGCGTCCAATGGTCGTGTCGGGGTAACAGCATTGATCAATGACTTCACCAGAGCGATGCCACTGTGACGGGTGACCAAAGCGGGCGAAGATCGACTATCATAGCTCTCGGGATAGACTACTTTGGACTTGGAGATGGGCAGACATCGCCACATGAGCACGATGCCACGCAAAGGAAAAATAAAAAAGCCTGCCTTTGACCCGGCCAATGCGGAAGTGCCAGCTCAGTTCCCGGTTGGCGGATCATCAAGAGTAAGGCTCAGTGATGGACCCTCAAAGCGAGCGGAATACATCGAAACGAACCCAACAATGCGGTGACGAGGCATGGGTCCAGAGGCTAGACTTTGAGACCGGCGCACATCCTGAACATTGCTCAAGGATTACGGATACAAGCCCAGAAGCCCTTGAAAGCCCCTTTTCCAACAGCAGAACTGTTAAGGAAAAATCGGTGGAAAATTGGGGACATATCCTGAGCATCTAGAGCATGCATGTTGATCAGAGAGAACTTAGTATGATCAGTGGTTCCTAGATCCTCGAACAATTCTCAGTTCACTCGACTGTTGACGGTGCGGTTGGATGGAACGCTAAAGACTAGAGACAAAGCCAACGGGCACGAGGTTCCGGTGGAGCAGCACGGGGCGTCCCATCGGGAAGAACCCTTTGGCGGCTGCACTCCACAAATGTCAACTGAAGAAAAAGTTAGCTTAGGCGAGTTTGATCCCAAGGCTGGCTAGGCTTTTCTAGGCGAGGTGGCAGGGAAACAGTCGAAAGTGAGGCATTGCGGCCAGACTATACGAGGGCTGGGGAATACAGATAATGTTGTGGCGCAGACTCGATCGTGATCTCAGGGTAGCTATCCGTAGGTAGCAGTCTCATCACAGCAGAGAAGATATGGTTTCTGTAGAATATGACGGAGATGATGTGAGCCGAGCCACTGAAACAGGTACACTCTTCCAACTCAATTGGTAGTCTGTAAGAGAAAGGTACGGATACAATGACGACAACGTTGGAGCTAAGCCAAGGTATTCGATGCACACTCTTTCCAGACACGGCACGGCACGGTCAGGTACAATCCGAGGAAGAAGCTATGCGGCAACTTGTTGGAAGATCAATTCGCGCCGGAGACCATGCCCAACAATTAACATATCTTTTCCGCTGGAAAGAAAAGATTTCCCATTGACCCAGACTTCCCAGCCTCCATCTGTGCGTGCCGCGTTTCGGCGTCTAGGGCCCATCATGCAGGCCATTGCCGCAGCAGCAGGTCGTCCACAGGGTCCTATTCTGAGTAGGTACGGAGTACGGATATGACAAGAATAATCCCTTGAGCCACTATCGTAGGACCCTCAGAGGGCGGCTGGGATAAGGCGAACGGGCCTGGCAGAGATCTTAGGCGCGGGCTTACTCGCATCATCTACCCATATGTGCATCTGGTCGCTCAGTGACAGACGTGTCGCGCAGGGAACTCCTGAGCATAGTTTTTGGGCCGTAACAGCGCGTAAGTAGCCACGAAGCGACGCGCGAGCTCGAGCTTTTGTTTGAGGGTTTGACCGGGTTGGAGATGCAGGGACAATGGCATCAGAGTTCACCCCGCCTGCGAGACACTACGACCTCTCTCTACGGTTATCTGTCTGGCCACCTTCAGCGGCTGCATGATGCGAGGCTCGGTGACAGACGCACGAATGAGTGTGCGGTGGCTCTTGAAGACCTGGAGCTTTTAACGCCGCGATTGATCGAGAGACAACTCCAAGGGAGGCATCCAATCTATCACGGCGTGAGATAACAATAATTTAACAGAGCAACAAGAGGGGAAGGAGGGGAATCGGCGGGCATGGCAATCACCACCAATGCAGTGCGCGCTGCGAGATGGATCGACGCCTAGGTCGTCGTCCACTCTGCTGAGCCAGGATAGCCTTTCCTTCGAGAAGCTCTGGTAGACTTTTCCCGACACCGGCCAACCCGGGAATACTACCGTACGGTATCATCGTGGACGAGCTCGTCTCTGGTTTTGGTACAGACAATCTCCGTTCCCCGGGCGTGTGTCCTTTGCATTGGGTCGATCCTGCGACATCGTCGTGACAGGCGAGTTCAGGATCGGGAAACGTGCCCCGAGTGGGAGAAAAGCGATTATGGATATGGATAATGGGTGCTGCAATGGCTGTAAGGTAGCTTGTTCACAAGCCCAGCCCAAGGGTTTCAAATAATGGAGCACTGCAGTACCTGAATGTTCGGTACCTGCAGCAGCCCTCTGGAAAGTACCGAGTCCACTAGGTCACACGCCCACAATTAGGCATGAAATGAACCCGTACAGTACCTGGCTGGCTGATGTTTGGTAATTAACGAGCAGTGTGAAATTGAGCCGGGCCCTGTCGAGTTCACGGTCCGGCGGCTGGCCCTGGCAGCGGCCCCACACCCCGGACGTTGGCGCGAGGACTGGGAGTTTGGGACCACTGGGAAGATTAGAACTTGGCGCTCTCAGAAAAGCAGCACCCATGGGTCATATCTTTTTTTGCCCGGTGAAGGAAGTTGAGATCAATCTCGCATGGGTGAAGGAAAGGAAGAAAGAAACCACCCCCCCACAGGTCTTCTCAGACCCTTGGTGGAACAATCTAGTGCATTCGCCAGACGTTGTATCTTATGCCCAGCAAAGACAAGGAATTACTACCCTGTTTAATGATGATGATGATGATGATGATGATGATGATGTTGACTGATATGTCGCAGCTTCCACATGACGGTGCATCGATAAACAAACCTGCTTGCACGTTCATCGAGCACGATGACACCATGTGCACCGATCGTGCTGTGTGTGGACAAGTTTGACTTCCCAGGAACCACTTTAGGGCTCATGATCGACTTGTGAAAGCTGGGACAGTGCCTGCGTCCCTTCAGCTCAACGGCTGGAGAATTGTGTGGCGTTCTGGGCATCTTTAAGGCTTTAAGCAATTATGCCCTGAATGGCGTTGCATAAATTGAACTACCAGCTGGCTCGCACACGTGTGGAACAAGGGTCCACGTGTTTCGCAAAATGTTCTTCTCTTCAAACTGCACTGCACTGTACGTTGCTTGCTTTTGTCACAGCTTTGTAAAGCCGTGGTCGCAAACACGTTCAAGCAGATTCCCAGCGTGTTTCGTGATGTCAATGGCGACAATGCCCCTCGTTGGTCTCCCCCTCCTCTCCCCTCCCCCTTTTCTTCTTATTCGAGGTCCCTGGGGGCATAATTCCAGGGCACGTCCCGACAGAAGAAAAAAAGCGTCAAGGCTAGATAGGCTGTTTGATTAATGCCCCCCCGGCCGCTGTACGACGGCCTCCACACGTACCGTTAGCCCACGAGGACCATGAAGAGAGACCTAAGGTTTGAGAGTATGACTGAGGGGCGGGCCCTGAAGCCATTTCATGCGACCTCGAGACAGTGCTAGGACGCGATCAAGGGTTTCGAGTATGGAATTTGACAGAGCGCCACTCGAATGAGCACAGATGTGATTCAGACCACATGAACCTGGGAGATAAGATATGACCTGGGGTTGACTCGAAAACCTTTCTCATCAGCGCCATTCTTCTGAACTATTGATTGATACGCGTTCGTACTCGGCAGGTTAACCTTTTTCGAGGTCGCACCCAGGGTGTTGTGGCGCGAGGCCACGAAAATCGACCGAGGCTGAGGCGGCAGAGCCAGCGCGTGTAGCGAGTGAGAGAACGCGTCTATGAGAGGGAAGACGCGTCTGACGTACCAAATCCAATCTCACGATTTGCTTGGCTCATCAGAGGTAGGCTTTAGGCTTCACCAATATAATACGTATGCACGAAAACGCCGCATTGTGATACGAATGCTTCTTCACCCGTATAATATTATTGTTTATCGATGCCTTCGAGAATACACAAAAGGCATGAAATGAAAGTGGTGGTCCTGGGAGACAAGACAGATTGGATTGCTCATCTCCCAGAACCCCGCGAGCCTATCAATCACATTGGATGCTATGCTACCTGAGCGGCCACTGCTGGTATTGATGGAACGTTTTGAGTGCCCGTCCTATTTCCTACCTATTCTGCGCCCAAATTGCGACAATTTGCAACGCGGAGAGCCATGCCCAAAAAGAAATACAACATGGGAGAAATAGAGGCGGGACCCGTTGGCGCTTGCGAGATTGGTCTCTTTCTGCTTGGGCACTACTCACTCACTAGGATATTCATCTCTTTTCTCCCCGTAACAGCGGAAATCCGATAATTAGCAACTTCTAAAAAGGTACCTCTCGGCAAATGATCTCTGTGACATGGACCGTCATGACCGGCGTTGGTGTTGGTGCTGAGCGCTTGGGGATCTTTCTGGGTTTAAAATCCTAGAGAGCGCGGGCTTCTAGGGGACCCAGGGGGAGCTTCCCCCGGCGCCCTAGGCCGTTTCTTCGTTCCAGGTTTCGTCCCCAATTGTTCTGTCATTCATCCAATACCAAGGTAGCGAGGTTATGAGAATCGTCCTCATCTTCCATTTATCTGGGACCGCGGCAGACTGACCCTTATTTCCATGAGCTGACGGGCTCAACTTGGAGGACTCATTGTTAAAATCTCCCGTGATCTATTTCGACTCATACCATTCGCTACCTGCCGCTTGTGAAGCCGGCCATTCTAGCCCATACCAGCGAACAGCCAGTCCGGTTAGAGTTGAGACGGCCACACGACACCATGAAAGAGGCACCTCTGACCCCTAAGGGTGCTCTTCTGACCCTCCCTAGGCACTGTTCGAATGCTCCATTCCCAGAAACCTTGCACACCCTTTGAATTTTGGTGTCGTTGCTCTGGGACCCCCATCTTCATTTTTTAAAGATTTTTTTTTTTTGAATGTCTGCGACAGTGAAATATCTGACCCAGAGATTGGAGAATTTCCCACTTATCTCGCGTCTTTCTGTCTTTGATACGATCATCTCTTAGGCGAGGATATCTCTCCCTTTGCCCGTCTCAGTAGAATGCCACTGTCAAAGAACATGCTTATGCTTATTTTGCGACATGAGGCCATCTTGAACACAGTACTTTGACTTCAGGCTTGAGTTCAACTCAAACCGGTGTAGCAGTACATCAAGACGTCGTGACTCGAACTAAGTTTATAAGGCTTGAGTTAGCAGGTCGTCTCTGGAGCTTCTGAAGGACTCCCGTCTGCTCCCCGCCAGCCCAACCGTTTCCGCTGCCATGGGTGTTCCCCATCCCAAGTATCCCACTGTGCTGGCCGTTCGGATTCCGTCCTCTGATCTCTTTCAGGGCTTTGGGTTTGTAAATGCGCTGACCCGAGTGCGGGTACGTACCTCCACCTTGGCAAGTTGAGCCTGAACTGAACTGAACGTGTTGCTGTTGCGCTGGGTTTTCCATTTATTCGACCGGGGCATCTAAAGTGGGCAGTCCATAGATGTAGCGCAGGGTACAGTGACATGAGCTGAAGCAGTTGTCTGACTGGATACTTTCCCTCCCAGCCACTTGTCGATTGTGCAGCAAGTTTCTGCAAGGTCCAGTCAGCGAACCGCAAGTACAGTACTTGAACTGAACCTCCTCTCCTTATCCATCCCAGTCGACGTCTCCATTGCTTCTTTTTCCATGGCTTCCCTGCACCCTTGACTTTTGTCTGCACTCCACTGGCACTGGCGACGGATACCACGACACGCCCACGTCCTTGTCCATGTCCACGCCCCCCATCTCGTCTCACTTGTCCACGCCTCTGGCCCTCTGGCTGTTGCGCTGGGTTGGCTTCTGGTTCTTTTTGGGCTTCTCTGGGGTCAACGTCAACTTGCTCTGTTCCTCTCCCTGGGTTTTACCACGTCAGGGCTCACCCCGTTCATTCGACATTGTGCATTGCATTTTGCGGTGCTCACCTGCATTCTCTTTGCTCGTGTTTACTATCCTTCCCCGCTCCTGCGAGTTGGGATAAACAATAAAACCATCTATTGACAATCGCCTGAACAATCAGTGACTGATTCAATATCGCTAGTCATTTATCAACATCCGTCAATCACATCGCATTAATCACACTGGAACGGGAGCTTGCTTCGCTGGGGCCTCTTTTGGGGGAGCAACTGCCCAGGCTACTTTTACCTTACCTGGGCTGCTCGCTAGTGGCCTGAGGATCCTGCGCCCGATCGGCAGGTTCAAGCCACTCCCCCCCTGGCCCTTGGCCCTGGACAAGAGCTTTCCCTCTCCTTTTCGTTAATATCGACCCTATCCACTTCTGCAATCACCCTCACTTCAGTCACTCCTTTTGCTCCTCTGGAACCTGGACCCTCCGCCGAGATCTCATCTCCTTGATTGACGTTTATTCTCATCGTCGTCTTGAATAATTCCAAACACTTACATCCCTCTTTCTCGATCTTTTCCCCCATTGTCCAATCCATATTCGTTGCCTCAACACCCACCAATATCCCCTCAGGTTAAGCATTACTACTTGCAGCCAGAGGAAATTACTTTAGCTGCCAGCCCTACTGCTATACATACAATTGCACCTGCTGGCACACGCCTACTCGTCTTTCGTTCATCGTCGCTTTTCACCCTCACCCTCACCGATCTGAATGCTCCGGTAAACCAATTTCTGGCTCTTTGATAGAGCTCATCGTTGTTTGCTCGGATTAGGTATATTCTCTATGCCGTCGGTCGACATCAGGAACCCGTCGAATAACATTGTACCCCAGCATCCCAACTCATTCGTGTGTCACACTGCATCTCGAAACAGAGTCCCTCTATCACAACCCGACAACATGACTGTCCCAAATGATTTGACCCATCGAGGTCCATCTGGCCAACATTACTCCCTCGAGGATCGATTTGAAGTATTGAAGGAAATTGGCGACGGTAGCTTTGGTAGCGTCGTTCTGGGTAGAGTCCGAACCGCCGGTGCCAATGTTGCCCGCCGAGGTACAGTGGTAAGTTGATACAATGTGTGCCCTCTTGTCTGACAGCTCCCGTAACCGTTTCCTAGGTTGCTATCAAGACTATGAAGAAGACCTTCGAGTCCATAACACCATGCCTGGAACTCCGCGAGGTTGTGTTCCTGCGTACGCTACCCCCACATCCTCACCTGGTTCCCGCCCTCGACATCTTCCTGGATCCTTTCACCAAGAAGCTCCATATCGCCATGGAGTATATGGAGGGTAACCTCTACCAACTGATGAAGGCTCGCGATCACAAGTGTCTCGATAACGCTAGTGTGAAGAGCATCCTCTTCCAGATTATGCAGGGCCTCGAACACATCCACTCTCACCACTTCTTCCACCGCGACATCAAGCCCGAAAACATTCTTGTCACCACTTCCGGCCATAATGACTCTGGCAACACATTTCGACGATACTCGGCTCTCGTTACTCCTCCATCAACACCACCCACATACACGGTCAAGATCGCCGATTTCGGTCTCGCCCGAGAGACACACTCCAAGCTTCCCTACACCACCTACGTATCAACAAGATGGTACCGAGCACCCGAAGTTCTCCTACGAGCAGGAGAGTACTCCGCACCTGTCGATATCTGGGCAGTCGGTGCTATGGCAGTTGAGATCGCTACTCTCAAGCCACTGTTCCCCGGTGGAAACGAGGTCGATCAAGTTTGGAGAGTGTGCGAAATCATGGGTAGCCCGGGTAACTGGTATAACAAGTCGGGCAACCGTGTTGGCGGAGGCGACTGGCGTGATGGCACCAGACTCGCCGGCAAGCTGGGCTTTTCATTCCCCAAGATGGCCCCTCATGCCATGGACACGATTCTGCAAACGCCCCAATGGCCTACTTCACTCAGCCAATTTGTTACTTGGTGCTTGATGTGGGACCCCAAGAACCGACCAACTTCATCACAGGCTCTTGCCCACGAATACTTTGCTGACGCTGTTGATCCTATGCGACCCAAGTCTTCCGCTTCACGAATCCTTGGACGCAAACAGTCTGACCTCAGCCGCAGCAGCAAGGAGGCTTCTACTACTCCAACCTCGGTCAAGCAATCTTGGTTCCGCAAGTCGCTCATCGGTCGTTCAGAAAGCACCGATCTTGCTACTATGCAAACACAGGCCAAGGAACCTACTGCTCCTCGACCCGCACCTGTCCATGCCGCATCGGCTGCTGAGGTGACAAACGGCAAGACACGCCCAGCTGCTGGAAAGAGGACTACCTGGACAAACGGTCCCTCCAACGTGGCACCTATGCCCATACTTCCAACTGCGAGGCCTATCTCACCAATCCCTGATGCTGTAAATGCCCGCGCCGACAACGTCAACAACGACACTTACGCTAATGGACATGGCCAGGGCAAGACCAAGAAACTTGGCCGACAGCTCTCTGTCGCTTCAAGCACAAACAACTACACCGAAATGCATCGGCAACAAGCCGAACGTGCACTCAATGGGAATTCTGGCCTCGCCTCCCCTCCGAGTGGACAGAAGGAGAGCTTCTTTTCACATCTCCGAAAACGTGCGAGGCGGTTCTCTGGACGACATCAGACCCCCGTCTCACCCTCCTATGACGACGACGACCTGGAGGCCCAGGTTGGATGTGGCCCTTGGGCTAGCAACCGGTCGTCCATGGTTATTGACCAATCGCAACAACAGGCTCCCATTCCTAAATCCGAGGTCTACGAATCTCTGGACAAGGCCCTCCGAGATGTTCAGAACAACCTTGATTCGCGACCTCCCGTTCCGCCCGCTCACCAGATCTCGCCTACCAGCACCCTCAAGCGACATCACTCGCTACCTCAACACCAAGCCCGGTCAGTAGACAACTTGATTGTCGCTGCTCGGGGTGGCCCAATCTCCAGCCGAACGCGACGAGCTCAAGCAACTCATGGTGTGCATCAGTACGAGGCTCCGGATGAGGAGGAAGAGCTTATGGATGAGGCCTTGACCTCAACACAACGAGTCATGAAGCGTATGGAGCAGAACGCTGGCAAACCTCTACGACAATCTGCCAGCAACATCGGGTTGATGAACCCATATCCTACGCCCTCACCTTCAGCCAATGGTAACCAGGTCCTATTTGTTGATGGCCAGGCTGTCACTCCCAAGCCCCTCGATCTCAACAAGAAGACCGATAACCAATACAAGTGGCCCACGCCGCCATATGAGGAGAGTGAATGGGCGGCATCAGCAGCAGCCAGCATATGGGCAGCTGGTAGCCGTTTCTAAGTGTCGAGATCTGGGTACAAACCGTTACGATTACGTCCAGTGGCGTGGTAAAAGTTATTGATATCGACTTTGCATGGTCATGGTGTTCGGGTGTTCGGGTTGAAACATACAACCCTCTTTTTGATCTTTCATCATTGGTGCAACATGGGTGGTCCTTTTGATTTTTTGGGCATATGGCTTGACTATACATACTTTATTTGCTCTTCGATTCAGCACTTTCGACATTTCACCAAATACCCGGCCGGAATTTCATGCCGCCTTCTGCACATTATTACTATTATTATTACCTCTTCGCAATCTCTCCCTTTTGAAACTGCTTGTTATTCATTTTCTACATCGAGTATCAAATACCCCTATAGATCACAGGCGAGCGCAGCCGCAGCAATCTGCTTGAAGCAATACCACAAACCACTCAATCAATTTCTTTTCTTTGTCTCACTATATAAGAAGGGTGGAACGGACGGAGTCTGAGGTGCTTTGGGCTGAATATGACAGGCCATTTTCTTTGTCATTGGAATATCATTCCTTGTTGAATGCAGAAAAAGGGTCAAACAGGACGCTTGAGAGATGGACAGGGCCAAGGCCGTTGTTTCGTCATCGAAGGAGGTAAAAAAGTCAGGGGCATTGCGATCTTGCCGACCAAATAGATGGGTGTTTTGACGGGCCGGGATGTCGAGCACATCAGTTCGCGTCTTTACGATGAGAGTATAATTATTTACACGCCCCTGCAGCAGGAGGAGGAATGCCTCGCTATGAGGAGGGACCTTGGGGTTAATTAACAAAAATGACAAAACAATTACTGTTTCATTGTGCTGCTCCATGCAATACTTAACTTGACTCGCCTAGTGAACGACTTGAGGGAATTAAGGCCAGGCTACCTGAAGAATGTGGGCGATTGCGTCAAATTGACTGAGTCCTCGAGAAGGTTTCTGCCTCCCTTGGGATGAAGTCAGAATAATGAGGTAACATTTGTAACAAGCGGGGAGGCAGCCATACTGATGAGACTTACTACGTAGTATGAACGAAGGACGGGAGGGAGATGAGGTGGCTTACATTCAATGTGCAGGTTAACATTTGCATAATGTTAGTTCAGAATGAGCCTAAGAATAAGCAAATAACTTAAAGAGCTTGGGATAGCTTATTGTTTTATGTTGTATGAATCGACTGTACCGTTAGGGTGCCATTGCATTTCATCCCATTGTCGTTGGCCTAATGTGATAGAAGGCATCGAACTATCGCAGATTGCAATGTACAAGAGACTCGTCTGATTGAATTGATTCAACAAAGCAAACATCTTCAATGTAATGATTTGATGTACAAGGCTAATACCATCAAGCATCGACTCCACGGTCACGTGTACAGCGGCTAAAGGAACATCACGACGCTTACCTTAGGCAGCACTCAGCTGCCCTGGTAAGCCAAGCCAAGAACTGACGACCAACAGTGGCTATTGCGAAACTGTGGACGATCTCTGTACCTTCTTAAAACGTGCCAAAATCTCTCGATATCTTTTGCGACTTACTTTGTTTTGTTTTTTTGACGAGAGGCGTAACGATTGACGTTTCACACCGAGCGACAAGCTAAGCCTACTGATTCATTGTGAGACGCCGGCAATCTTTCAGCGAAAGATCTTGAGACGATTTATTGTTCGACTTCATCTGAACCTCTCTCGAAAACTCATTGTAAAATTGATCAATCGGTCTCGTTATTCTCAGCGTTGGGATCATTATCTTTCAATTTCCCTCGACATCTTACGCGGGGGAGGGGTAAATCGGTGCTGGACGCAGGACTCGTGACAATCGACTTGATTTATGGATGAGTATTTTCACCGAAGAACACGGACATTCGTTATTACCAACCAGCCATCATGAGCCTCAATCTGCCAATTCGGCCCAACACCAGCAGCCAGCGCAATCGGGAGAGTCGAAATAATTACTTCAACAGCTATACCCCGCCAAGTTCGACAGAGGCTATTAATGGCCCTGTTAGGGAATTGGTAAGGGAGCAGACGCCTCTTAACGATCGTTTGATCGTGGGAGTTGACTTTGGAACTACATTCTCAGGGTGAGTTACAAGCCTCAAAGTTCATGATTCAAAGCTAATACTCACAGTGTTGCTGCCGTCTACACATCCACCCCTGATGATATAGAAATCATCAAGACGTGGCCTGGTGGTAATGGCATCACCTCAGATAAGGTCCCCACTGAGATAGCATACGATTTCCCGCCCAATGCACCTCAAGGCACTGAGCCTACAGTGAAATGGGGCTTCCAGTTCAAGCCCGAGGAGTCGCGTCTGCGCTGTATCAAGCTCTTCCTCGACCGTTCGCAGAAGCTGCCTTTCTATGTCAGTCCTCTGGACACCGCTGCGCAGCTTAAAAAGTTCAACAAGAATGTTGTGGACGCTGTAAGCGACTATCTAACTCAAATTTATAAACACACCATGGATACACTCACCCGTCGTTACGGCGAGTCGTTTATGGCGTCGACAAAGGTCGAGTTTGTACTGACGTGCCCGGCTGTTTGGAGTGATGCGGCTAAGAATACGACGCTGCAGGCTGCGGAGAGGGCTGGTATGGGGTCAAGATCTGAGATTCAGATGATTAGTGAGCCTGAAGCTGCGGCTGTGTATACTCTCAAGGCGATTCAGCCGAATCATCTGAATGTGGGTGATAATTTTATCGTCTGTGATGCCGGAGGCGGTACCGTTGAGTGAGTTGAGCATATCCCCTGAAGCTTTCCCAATACTGACAAATGGCAGTTTGATCGCATATAAGATTATTTCTCTCAAGCCGCTCCGCGTTGAAGAGTCTGCAGTTGGAACAGGGGGTTTGTGCGGAAGTGCCTTTTTGAACTATCGTTTCGAAGAACATGTCAGAGGTCGCCTTGGACAGACTCGCTTCGATGAGATGAAGACCAAGAAGGGCAAGACGTGGCAAATGGGTCTTCGATACTTTGAGGAGTTTGTGAAGCGTAACTTTAACGAGGATGAGCATATGGAAGTCAACGTTCCGTACGTACATCGAACCGTCTTGATCGCAATCTGGCTAACCTCTCTAGATTTCCTGGTCTTCCTGACGATGAAGAAGCTGGGCTGGACTCGGGCTTCCTTGTCATGACGGCAGAGCAGGTGAAGGATATCTTTGAGCCTGTAGTTAAGGAAGTGTGTGATCTTGTCCAGGGTCAAGTCACAGGTCTTCGCTCAAAAGGTGGTATCGTCTCTGGTATCGTCCTGGTAGGAGGCTTCGGCCAGAGCGATTATCTATACCGGCGACTCAAGTCTCACTTTACAAGCGCTGCTCCTCCGCCATACAGTGAACGGCCTACGCATGCCAATGCCAATTCTACAGAGGAGGCGGGCTCCATAGAAGTTATGCAGCCAGTCTATGCTTGGACGGCAGTTGTGCGAGGTGCTGTCCTGCGAGGGCTGGAGGGTAACATGGTCATTTCTCGAAAGTCGAGAATGCACTACGGAACTTCATATGCTACTGTATATGACGAAGATAAGCATTCAGTCAGTGAGCGGTACTGGTCACCTCTGTGGGAGCGCTGGATGGTATCAGATCGGATGCAATGGCATATCGCCAAGGTACGTCTCCCCCTTTAACACCCTTACATATACTGACAGATCCCAGGGCGAGGCTCTATCACCACTTGCCCCCATCGCATTCCACTACACACGTAACTTCCGCCCTGGCCAGTCCCTCATCGTCACCGACGACTTGATAGCGTGCGACGCCGATGAGCCACCTGTCGCATACACACGAGACCTGATCCACGTATGCACCCTTACGACGGACCTCAACGCTGTTCCAAGGAGTCTGTTTACACGCTTGACGACGACTAGGGGTGTTGAGTTTGATAATCTAGACTTCACGCTCGAGATGAGAGTTGAGAGCGCGGGATTGGGCTTTGAGTTGAAGGTTGATGGGGTGCGGTATGGACGGGTTGAAGCGGAGTTTCACTAAGGTTTGGATAAGAGTTAGCTATACATCGGATGAATTTTTGGTTTAGAAAATAGGTATAAATGTGTTTACTGACTGAGCTGAGCTGAGCTGAGCTTGGTTTTGTTTGTCTCGATCTACATTTTGGCATTTGTTGTTTTAGGACAGTTCTATCCTTTCAACAATCTGTCTATTTTAGACAGTCATGATGATACTACCTACGCTGCTTTGAAGCCATCAGTATGGTGTGAGAATTGTTACTCCCGTCGGCTAAACGTATTCTATTTATATTCTTAGTGATTTGCACGCAATGTATTCCATGTTCTAGTGTAGCTCACCTGGTAACTTGCATTCGATGGCGATACTCGCTCTGCCTTGCCCAGTGACAAACTCGTCTAAGCTGTTTGATGAGAACCGAACATCTATTTTTTGGGTTTATATCATTGATCATGTTCTCGGGTCAGTTTTGTTCTTTGTTCGCCTTGACTACCCGAGTATGTGTAGTCAATAACGACTGCGAATACGACTCATGGAACAAAATGCTACCCAGATTAACTCCGTTCGTTCAAAGAACATGGCTCATCGAACAAGCAACCCATAATGTGCAGGATAACCTAACGTCGCACATATATAAGCGTTGTTTCTGGTGTCCAGAGAATGGTTTCATTCTTCAATTGCAAGCACAAAAGCACATCACCCAAGACGATACAATACGCAATACAACATATTCACGTTCAAAGTAAGTACTAATATTCAACATGAGTTCCTATTTAAGCTTCCAGTGGCCACGCCCCGAACACTCTAACTTCCTCTGCTACCACCGATGTTTCGATAACCCAAACGCCAACATCCTCGTCGCTCTGCAAATCCCCTGGATCCAATGGCCCAACCACCCTCTCAACGACGCAAACTCGCCCTGGCGCACGATCCGCGACAAAGCACGCCAAGCAGTTCAGGACTGGTTGTACGTTCTCGATGAAAAGGCCTTAGGCGAGGTGCATCACAAGCATATGCGGATCACGAGTATGGTTCTCATGCATGAGCAGCTTCATCTGACTGTTGTTAGTCTGGCAGAGGGTGAGGAGCATATGAAGCTGTTTTATGGATTTGCGGCGGATGCGGTGGCAGAGTTGGAGGATATTAAAGATTTGAAGCTGGGGAAGAAGCTTATCAAGATGATTGGGAGTGGAAAGGAAGCGTATCCTGTCATGAGGAAGTTTAAGAACAGGTTCGTGTAAGAAGATGGTGTTTATCCATGTGATGAAGTATAGATATATACATGCTGAACCGTGTTATACCTGATCAGTAGTAGTAGTAGTACCAATATTACAATTTTATACTCCTGCTGATTTTTAGATCCAAGGTAAAATCTAGGTTTTAAACTTCCTTTGTAAGTATCTATACTTCCAACTTATTGACCATTCAGCTTATTTAAACAGACGTCACTTGAAGATTGTTCTGGTTTGCCCTTCCACTTTTCCATGTGGGGCACAAACATCACCAACCAAGTCTTTACTACCTACGTAGTATGTAGATAATTCTCCCTCTCTCATATTATTTTCATTCCTTTTCATCCTCATACGAACAAACTCACAATGTCTTCCTCTGATCGTGCATCTGAACTGGTAAAATGGGCAACATCTCACGGCGCCTCCATCAACCCCTCAATCCAAGTCTCTGAGCTACCCCAAACAGGCCTTTCATTCTGCGCAACCGCCAATACATCGCCCTTTGACACAATCGTCAGCATCCCTTCGTCTCTCACGCTCTCTTATCTTAACACTCTTCCTGGGCGTGATGACCCTAAACCTTTTCCCGCTGAGTTCCTGGCGCAAACACCGCCGCATGTCATTGGTCGCTTTGTTCTCATTAAGCATTTCCTCTTGAAGGGGGAGTCTTTCTGGGCGCCGTATATACAGGCTCTCCCGCAGCCTGATGATCATGATTCGTGGTCTCTTCCGCCGTTTTGGCCTGAGGAGGATGCGGAGTTGTTTGAGGGGACCAACATCGAAGTGGGCGTTACCAGCATAAAGACCAATGTGAAGCGGGAGTTTAAGACGGCGTATGATCTCTTGGTCACTGAAGCATGGGAGCCTGAGCTTGTCCAGCAGTTCACTCTGCCTTTATATCAATGGTCCTACAGCATCTTTTCCAGCAGGAGTTTCCGCCCCAGCCTGGTTCTTGGACCAGAAGATCAACAGAGTCTTCCTGAGGGTATCAAGCTAGATGACTTTTCTATTCTCATGCCGCTCTTTGATGTGGGAAACCACGATATGACTACTGAAGTGCGGTGGGAGCGTGACGAGAAGAGCAATGACTGCAGTCTCAAGGTTGGCAAGGCATATCAAGCAGGAGAGCAGGTCTTCAACAACTACAGCATGAAGACAAACGCCGAGCTACTTCTTGGCTATGGTTTCATGCTTCCAGAGACGGAGGAGTTACACAACGACTATGTCCACGTGCGAAAACGCCAGCCTGCTCAAGGGGAGGCCACCGAAGAGTACTACATCTCCCTACGACCCATCCAACACCCAAGCTCCCTGCTTGCACGCTCCAAGCAAACAGTCCAACTTGGCGAAAACGCCTCTGTTTTAGGAGCGTTCCAGCATGTCCAGCACGACATGGTCTGGGACATTTTCTGCACTCTAGCACCCCCCGAGCAGCGCGCACAGCTCATCTCTGGTGGGGACACAGATCAAGAACTACAAGACCGTTTCTTCAGCGGCCAGGTCAGTGAGGATGGACGAATGTTCATGCAGCAGACGGCTGCTATTATCCAACACAAGGTCATGCAGGAGCTGGAGAGGCTGCTAGAGACGGATGTGGAGATTGTGGGAGGGGGTGAGTTGACGAGGAATCAGCATCTGGCGCTAGACTACAGGGCGCGATGCAAGAAGGTGCTTGAAAATACGCTGGAGGCTATGAATATGGAAGAGTTGTTTGGTGAGGAGGAGGAGGAATAGGTCTGCACGTGGTGATGTGCTTACTTGCGGGTATTTATGTCAACCGCAAGGAGCTATAGAAACACGCGATAATATTCGTGCTTGGGTTTTGTTCAAGACTATGGTTAGTTCTAACAAAATAGACTAGAGCTGTTGTTATACAGAAACCACCCCATGATAAGACCAGCCCAGGTCCATGGTTCTCCAGGTCTAGGCAAACATGGCAGGTCGGAAATAAAAGTGCTATCTGGACTCATTTAAGAGAATTTTATCTAAACCACATGGTAGTTATGAGTTTGTGTTGTGAAAGAATATTTTGGTGTATATCATGATGCAAACAACTCTCCATTCACATTGGTTACACCCTCCTGTCAGAGTTGGATATATCTCCACTCTCAGCTTAATCCCTCCATTTAGGATTGCTTCCTTTTCCTTCTCATTCAAAACATTCCTACTGAGAAGGATCCGCGCAACTTTGATATTGGTACTTCATTTACTCGTATTGTGATTGATCCCGCCCCCGCCATCATGACAACTTCAACAGGCCCGTCCCGCAAACTGCTCGATCTCATCACCGCAATTGACAGGTAAATCCTCCTAATCTTGAAACTGTACAGTAACTAACACCTTCAGTGCTCCTTTGGACTTTGGGTCAAACTATGCTCCCTATTACCGTCTTTTCCTCTCTCCGGACCCTCGTCCTCATGGCTTCATTCTCCCCGCCACGGTATCCCTGATGCCATGGCCCAAAACCTTCACCATCGACCACGACAGCCGTAGCGTAACGCTCAGCGAACCACCGTCTACGTCAACACTCACTGAGCACGCAAGCTCATCGTTCCAGCAAGCCGTTGATAAAGCCGTTGACAATGATTTGTTTCCCATTCTTAATAAGGAGCATAGCGAGTACTTTCGTGTAGTAGGCGCTCGAAGCTTCGTCCAGATTGAGCGCTTCTCCGCTCCTTTGTTTGGTATTGCTACGAGAGGTGCTCATCTGACGGGATATGTTCGAGGGAACGATGGACGCATTAAGATCTGGGTCGCGAGGCGAAGTCGTCATCTCTTCAGCTATCCCGGTCTTCTGGACAGTACTGTTGCTGGCGGCATAAAAGCAAGTGATGCGCCTCTTGCCTGTATCAAAGCCGAGTCCACCGAAGAAGCCTGTCTCCCACCAGATCTTGTATCCTCCCGTGTAGAACCTGCCGGGGTGATAACTCTGGCTAATATCAACTCACAATCGAAGCTTTTCCATCCTGAAATCATCTACGTGTTTGATCTGGATATGCCGAGCGATGTGGTTCCCACGCCAGGAGATGACGAGGTGGAGGAGTTTGTACTGATGGATTGTGGAGAAGTGGTTGAACGCATGTTGAAGGGAGAGTTCAAACCGGAAGTTTGTCCTGTGATGATCGACTTCTTGGTGAGAAGGGGGTTTATCACAAAAGAGAGTGAGGGTGATTTTGAGGAGATTCAAAAAAGGTTGAGGAGGGAGATTCCTGTGCCTATGGAGTCGGATGTGTAAATGGTCAACAAACGTGATAAGACTTGCGTATCCTGACATCTACATAACAACAAGGTGATTGTGTTCATATCGTCACAATGCTGCGTTTCTGGTTCCTGAACGTATAAAACTGTCCTGTAGAACGGTTCTGGTCTACCAGCATCATCGCCCATTTAGCAGCAAACCTTCGATCTGGACACGCCAATATGTATGCTGGGCACCCACTTACGTACTTTCAATCACGAATTAAACCATTTTTGTAGGCAATAAACTTTTAAATCTAACCAGTAAAATAATCACTCAAACCTCAGATAAACCACTGCCAATGGCGAATTCAGCCACCAATTCTCATGCGTGCCATTGGATGTCCAGGGTAGTCAACCTCTCCCCAGGCAGGTCCGTCTAACACGCTCCCACCGTTCGGCGAGGCGAAGTTCCTTCCCAAAAAGACCCCTTCCCTCCTCCGTCAGCCCACCTAAAAAGCCCACCCACTCCCCCAAATTTCAGTCTCGCAACCCGCAAGGCAAAAAAAAATTAGCCAACGACCACGAACGAGATTTCTCCCCTTCTCTCTCTTTTTACTTTGAAGTGCGACCCTGAATCACTATCACGTCCCTCATACGAGCTTCTTGATGATGATACTGCTATAGAGATGAGTTGTTAATCAGGTGGTACGTATTCAACTCCTCTTTGTCTGCTGATCTGGCTCGACCCCGCCTTGACAGATCAGATGCTCTGCTTTTTACTTCACGCCGACAGAAGCAATGGGTTTGATAGTTCGCAGTTGATGGCCATGATTTGATCGTATTCTCGCAAGGACGAGACCATCAGACGGCCTTCATGAGCTGTGACTATTTCTCACGACAATTTTTACCCATCTTTAAAACTCTATACACCATCTCTTTCTTTATCAGTCCCGCTTCATACAGTGTTCAAAGCCTCACCATCATTTATTTACCTTTTTTTTCATATTGTGCTGTCTGAATCACCCTCTCTTCTCTTTACTACCTCTCATTATTCTCTCCCAAGAAGAGATTTACTGCGCTTGCTTCTATGATAAAACGATACACCATGTGCCTCAGGACCTCACACCATATCGTGGATATCTCATCAAATCCGACGACGACACGAACGCCTCTTCGCCGCTGCACGAAGACCGTGTTTATTCCAACTCCTGCCAGGCTTCCCTTTACCATGAGTCACCACCGCGACCACGTTGACTATCTCACATACGGAGTCTACCAATCCCAAACGCCACCTTGCCGTCGCCATTGCCGCTTCAATGTCGCACTCCCAAGACCAACTTGTTACTGCCGCGAGCACAGTACAACACAGCACCTCTAGTTGCTTTTTTCCACTTTGGTTTTGAGATGACACCGAAGAACCGACCTCTACGCGCCCCATCAACAAACAGTCGAGCTCCTAACGCACTCATGGGTCGCCAATCAACGGTTTCAGTACCAGACATTTGCATTTCGACACACGTCACAAGGCGCATTCAACATGCCAGTGGGAATTTCAAAGTTGATTATTTTCACTGTATCTAACCCTGCATCACCAAGAAGCAGCCATCGGATGTTCTTACCCATCCAAGATCAATTTGGCGGTTGAGACCAACAAATCATATGTTAAATCCTCACTCAATCGCTCGGGAATCTCCCAAACAATCCTCTCTCGGCTGTCATTATCGACACCGAACTCGCTCGAGACTTTCTTGCGCCAGAAAGCCAGTTCCTCTAGCACGACGGCCCAACTCTATGCGTGCGCTGCTTGTCGATCCTCCAAGACCAATATTCGACTGGAACCATCACGACGTCTTCATTACCGATTTCATCAGGCTTGGTTTGTTCTGCCTCGTCCGAGGCGGCATGCTCGAGTATATGCCAAGCATACCACGCCACTCCTTTGAGCAAGCATGACACCGGGTGTTAGCCACGCGCGCGGCTGGGTATAATGGTGGCGGCTCATGCTCTCCGGTCGACTTAGCAACCAAGTTCCCAAAAAAGTCATAGAACTCATACAATCCATCCATCAGCTGGATGTTGTGCCTACTCCTCTTCCGAGTCCGATTCATCACTGGACTCGGCTGTGGGTGTAGGAGCTTGCAGCACGGGCTGAGCGTCTCCAGGCTCTTGACCAGGTCTGTATAGATCACGGAGACCGCGAAGCTGTGCAATTCGCTCCTCCTGTTCACGAGCACTCATGGGTTTATTCTTCTTGGGCTTTGCCGATGTTGATGATGACTTCGAATGCTTTGGGGGCGCTGCTCGGGAAACTTCAGGAGAAGGTGCTACATTATGGTCCCTACCGAATCCAGGTAGTACCCTCTTGCACAGGTCCCAGAGCTTGAGAAGTGCCTCATTGCTTAGCTGGTCGATGTCCAGTTCCAGCTCTCCATCAGTGTTCTCCTAAGGGCACATTAGTTGTTGATCGATAAAACGATTGATTATTCTGCTTACGTTCTGACCCGTGTCACGCTTGATGATGTCGATAGCCCGATCGAGCTGGTCACCATCCAGATCATTGATGGCCGAGGCAATCAAGTCTTTATCAGCTGCTGTAAGCGTCTTTTTGGAGGCCGCCTTCTTGGTGCCACTGGGCTTCTTTGCAAAAGGCACACTTCCACTGGGCTTGCGGGGAGCAGATCCACTGGGCTTGGGCTTGCTGGGCTTGCTAGCTTTCTTGGCTGGTTTCTCAGGATGCTTTGTGCGGTGCTGGCTAAGAGTCTGTTTCGCCTTGAGCAAACTTTGCTGAACCACCTGGACAATGGTCTGCTGAATCTGGATTAGACTTTCATTGGGCGAATCAGCAGCGAAAAGGTCAGTGAGCTTGTTGCTTTCCTCGCGCAGTTTGGCTTCCAGGTCCCGCACTTCCTTGTTTGGATCAACACCAGTGGGGGTCGCCGCTTCATCGCCATCACCATCGGCCTCCTCCTCTTCGTCTTCTTCGTCACTGCCGTGAGAAGCAGCAGGAGCATTTGCCTTGGCGTGCCTGGCCAACCAGTTGTCCTTATCCTTCATCAAGTTGTTGTAGTATCCTTCCAGCTGAGAGGCGACGTAGGACACTGTGTTGCCTTGGTCTACACTGCCATTGAAGGTGTAGCAATTCGAGAAGATCAACCGCACGTTCCTGTCAAAGTCCTTGATATTGGTAATGTCGCCGTCCTTAAGCATGCGAGCCACCTTTCCGAGATCCATGGGCCTCTTGATGACAGAGTAGTAATGGGGAATATTGAGACCTTCGGCATCGACAGGTTCCATGAACCAACCATTGATGGCATTATTCTTGGGGTGCATCAAGTCGCTAAGCACCTCTTCGGAGAACTGCAACTCAGGCTTGAGCTTCTTGCGCGAAGGCTTAGTCGTATAGTCAATATCCTTTGACTTGGGAGCACGGACAGTTCGCTTGGGACGATCACCCTCAGTCACATTCGACGCACGGCGCAAGTCAGTAGCAGCAGCACTAGCCTCGCGAGACCCATGCTGCGGCTTTGATGGTACCTCGGCAGCAGGGCTAGTGCCAGGCCCAACAGAAGGCTTGCGAGGAGTAGGGTCACCTAGGGCACTGATGCGCGACTCACGAGGAGGCTTAGGCTTGGGTGCAGCCTTGGGCTTGACTGCCTCCTCCTGAGGAATATGGATGACATCTTCCCAGATACCGCGAATGGCATTGAACGCGGCAGCCGTGACCTCGTGCATGGTACCGTTGAAGCTACGGGTATTGTCGTACATAAGGACCAAGTCATTTTGGAAATCGCCGACGGTGACATAAGCACCGTCGACATCGCGAAGGGTTCGATCAATTTCCGAGAGATCCGTCGGTTTATCGATTTTAGCGAGGTAACTGTCGGCGAGCTGTGGCCATAGCTTCGGAACGGAATCCTTGAAATGCCCACCAGACTTTGTCTTTTTCACACGACCAAGCACCTTGCGGAACTCACGTCGTTGATAGGCTGTGAGCTTTTGATCCTTGAAATCACTATCATTCCATCGATCAAGACCAGAGAAGCGTGAGACCTCCTGCTCGGGAGCAGACTCGGCAGGGGTTGCGTCGGGTTTGAGTGCAGTCATCACAGAGTCCGCAGGTTCTTCTGACTTGGGTTCAGTCTTCGCTCGCTTCGGTGCAGGCTCATCAGTGACGTCGTCCTCCCGTTCGCGTGCTACCTTAGAGCTGACAGAAGTGTCTGGAGCGGGCGCGTCCTGCATGGATACCTCAGTGGAAGGCTTAGGGACTTCGGACTCCTTATTGTCAATAGCAAGTTGGGACAAGCTGGCAGGTTGGATATCAGCCTCGGAGGTTGGAGCCGCGACGCTGTTGGCCGAAGTAGCTGCCTTGTGTTCTGTTGCTTCGGGCTTTTCCGGGGCATCGGAGGGCTTCTCTGCCATATCGACATCTTTCGATCCCTCCTGAGCAGCATCTTCGGCCGTGGTTTTAGGTTCGTCCTGGACAGGTTTGCCGTCTTGAGCTTTGTTGTCTTCAGGCTTCTCTTCGGGCTTCTCTTCAGATTTTTCTTCAGGGGCAGCATCTGCCATATCGACATCCTCTGACGCAACTTTCGGCTCATCTTCTGTCGGTTTGGCGTCGTCTGTCTCTTTCGTCTGATCACCATTCTGGGCCTTGCCATCTTTATTTGCGCCATCATCCTTTGCTGGTGAGTCTACGATGGACTTCTTTTCATCGCTGGCCTCAGTCATCTCGACATCCTTGCCAACGCCGTTCTCGACTGGATCAACCGTGTTTTTGTCGCCGTTTACTGGCGCAGACTTGTCATCTGACTTCTCTGGTGTTGAATGCCTGATCACAGTACTTATTGTCAGCAAATGCTGAGAAAAATGAAGGCGTGCGCGCGGGCATTATATTCATTAGTACGCGGCAGCGTAGACAAAAAGAGAATGCGCATCGCGAAACTAAGGAGCAACTTACCCGTTGACTTCTGACTTCTTCTGTTCTTTCTCTGCCGAGACATCGCGCGACGTAGAATCGGGTGCGGGAGCGGTAGCGGGAGCATCGGGAGTTGGTGAAGCCATAATGGCTGGTCGCGATAGAAGCGCGTCAATACAAGGCTAGTAACTAGTTGGACCGTCGCGACATGTAATACCGATGGAGGCGGAAAAAGGTGAGTCGATGAATATCGGGAGACGACGTGGTGTTGATGCGCGACGTTGATGGGCGAGGGTGGAGACTTTGGAATGGAGGCGCGTCGCGCAATTGCGAAGTTGGAGTAAAGGCGGGGGGGAGTCGCGATCTTTTATGCGCTGCTCTTCGTTCTGGACCTTTGAGGGTCTAGCGGCAAAAGGTAGGTGGAGGCGGCGGCGACGGCGACAGCAACAAGGAAGGCGGATGTCGTAACCCGGAGGTAAGGCAAGAGCCAGGTAGGTCAAGGTGATAAAAAGAGGAGTAAAGCCGGAGCAATGACGCTGACAATGAAAACCGAAGCGCTGATGTCGCGATAACGAGAAGGCAGTACTC
>ONZP01000325.1:0-57063 GCA_900312805.1 Fusarium torulosum
GTCAATTGGTGCAGGATGGGGGGGATGATAAAGCTTTACAGGGGGGGGTTAGGCATTGGCCGTGTTTTGGCTGTGGCGTTGATAGCGCACGGTTATGTGATTCGGAGGGTCGGGGTTATGCGTAGGTCATTTAGGGTGTCAGTGACTCGTGTTTGTTTAGTGGTACGATGGAGGGAAAACTCTGCTGGAGGCTGCGCGGGTAGGGCATCACATTGGCAATGGCTAAGGATTAGTAGATGCGCTATAAACTTGACAAGGCAAAACGAACGCTACAAATGAAGGCTGTGAATTTAAACGCTATAATTTCAAAACTGAACTTAAATTTATTTAATGCGCCACTGACATCCTACAAATAAAGTAAGCCATCCCGAGTGATCATCCCGACGGTTAGATGACGAAACACTGGCTCGAGTCGGTATTCGGCGTTCCCTTCCCTTCACTTTTATAGAAGGATCAATGCATCACTCCATCGCCTATCTAACAGGCCTATCTTGATAAAAATTAGAGATGCCAGGTTGTAATCCGTCATTGAAACGGGAACAATTGGTAACGGCGCGTTTGTATTGGCTCCGGAGGTGTTTTCTTCTCGTAATGCTGATCGCTGGGTGGAGCGAGTGGTCCACTGAAACTATGATCTTTGATGTCTTGCTAATTTCTAATGGAAACTGAGTCAAGCTTCCGTGAACGGCCGACCCCGATATAAGGTATGCTATTGGGGTTATCCTGGTAAAGAAGTGTCTGGACTCGATATGTGCGTAGGAGATTATCGCGGTTAAAGTTACCTCCGTACTTCAGCTGTTCGGTAGTTGTTTTCCAGTGTCATTAAGGGGGTATCCTATTTGGGTAACTCCGCTGTCGATCGACTGACGTAGGGTAGCTTGCGCAAAGATGATGCTCTTTTATGTTACTGCATATTTTATGTATTGAAGATCGGAGGAGATATACTGTCTGTCTGTATTTTATTTTCTGAATGGTTATTTTCAAGAGAATCATTTTTTATAGTCAGCTGATTAAAGAACTAACGCATATGTCTAGCTCTCACCACAGCTCACCACAACACATACCAACTGATCAAATTACCTTACAGACCGCATTGTTTGCTAGATTATAGTTCGACTAGTTCCGGTTCAACGAATGATCAGAGCTACATTATATGTCTGATGTGAGAGTTAACGGCCGCTCAATAACAACGGCCGTTATCAAGCTACCGGCATCTGCTGACATGATTCAGGAACCAGTAGGTTTGGCCTGCTTACTTACCGCTCTGAGACATAAAACTGTTGCCGGTAACGGAGCTATTGATCCTGTGGTTGTCTACAAAGTACATTGCTGGAAATGAAAGTGCATAAGCTGAGTGAGGGTCACCATGGCCTCAAAAGCCACCGATTTAGTTAGGTAGTTTACGCCATATGACAGAAATACCACAGCTGTGCATATTGGTGTGGCTTTTGGCGTACTTGTAGACCACGAAATGCGAATGAGCGTACGTCCAAGTCCGCTACATCAACTCGTAACATCTTGTGGAAACGGTAACAATATGTGAATAAATGATTACTATTAATAGACTAACTGTCAGAGAATGCTCGCCTGGATATCTTTTCGTCTCGTCATCAACTGAGCATTACCCGAATTCAACGCCAACAAAACCCAAAACAAACCAAACCAGAACAGTCAAACCAATCAAACATCAGGTGAACCCATCACCACTTGAACTGGAACTACCAAATCAATCTTGACATCGCCCTCAAGAACCAGCTTGACAGTATATGCTCGCGAGATGATGCAAGAGTGAAACGTCGGAACAAACATCTTATCCGAAGTAGGCAGCTGGAACGGAACCTCAACTGTGGCAGTGTGGAAAATAGGAGAGCTCTTGTTGCGCATATCCACGTTTTGCGTCCACTTGACTTCAGGCGTGACTTTGGGAAGTGTCACTGAGAAGGGATATCCAAAGTTGGCTACTTGGGATCCCATCGTTGGTAGGTTCAGCATTGGGTGATCGCGGAACCAGGTGTGCGCTTGGATCTTGACAGATGCAGAGGTGATCTGAGGGGGAACGACATCGGCGGAAGGTGGTTCAAAGGTGAAGCTAATAGGAACAGACGATCCGCTGGCCTCGTAACCTTCCTTGCTCAAGTGAATGGCTGCTGGTTGTGCTGCCACAGCGGAGATCCGGCCTTGCGAGGCAGAAAAGATATTCTTTCGCACCTTTTTAGACTTTTCCATCTTGTAAAGATCATCCCTCTCGGTGATATTCAGAGGAGGCTCCTCGAAAGATGACGGCATGACGTTGATGACATGGGAGTTTCCGAGAGTAATGTCGAGACCGTGCTTAGCTCGGGTGAGAACATATGCCTTCACACTGTAGGTGATTCGCGCCATGTCAGGAGCCATATCGTCCTTCTCCCAGCTTCGGAGCGTAGGGGGGAGTGACATGTGCTTCTCCCAGACATCATCCGATACGGTCTTGTGTCTGCACGCCTTTGTGGTGAGGTGAGCTGGGACGTTGAAGATGAATGGGAATGTATAAGTTGTTCCAGCCTCGAGGACGCGGGATGCAGGATATTCGGAGTCGTCGATGGGCATCTCAAGTCGAAGGAATCGATGGGTTGTTATGTGTGTCATATCTGGTCCATCCCTGCGAGTCTGGCTCGATCCATCGAGGGAAATGTCGACATGTTCAAAGCGGATGTTTCTGGTAGGAGTGATGATGACCTCTCCGGAGATCTCAGAGTTGGTGGTATAGACCTTTGAGCTGAAGTGGCCCTTGATGGCGATGTTGACCTCAGGTTTCTTGGAGATCTTTCCCTTCAGAGAAGCCAATGCGTGAGCTGCTCCCCAAGGTTGAGCACCGCCATTGCGATGGATACCGAGATGCTCATACTCTGGAGGAGTCATGGGCAGTTTCGTGGCTTGGACGTCAACAAAGGACGAGAGGGGCTTCTCGGAGAGCGCCATTGTAGTCATTGCAGAGCTGAGTATGATGGTTTATAGGACTGACTTGATGACTTACAGAACCGATTAATGATTTCTTCCAAAACGAATAAGCTGACGACCCCAGGGTTTATATCCCTTGAGAACTTGCACTCACCTACGCCCTGTTGTGATTGACCCATTGTGACTGATGGAGCTTGACAAGTACAAGTTGTAGGGCGCAAAGTGACATCCGATCCGACCCCGGGCGCTCGAAATAGCGATGGCGTCAAGGGATTTCTCAGCGGAAAATTGACAGGTGGAGGGCTAAGCTTATTCAGATTGGGTAGTGAGTTGTCTGGGGTCTCTCAGCTTGCTTACGGGTGTTTATCCGATTGATAACTTTAGAGTACATGTCTATGTCAACCCCAAATCTCCAATTCCTCCACACGTTGACCCACTGTAGATATTTTGTTCAGCGGGGCTTCCAGTTTTTGTACGTAAAAGTCGAGTGATGGGAGTGATCAGTTGACTTCACTGTATTATTCTGTGTATTCTGTGTTACTCTTTTTTTTTGATCTCATCGCTATCCATATCCTCATCTCTGAGAAGTGAAACTCCAATCTCATCGTCATCTTACATTTGTCAGATTCTATGTGACATCCATGTCTCACCAAATCCGAAGTCGGCCAACAATTAAACGCGCCTAGACTCTTGTCAAGACGAGCTGTTTGAGTCACAGGTGATATAAAAAAAAGCCACAGATTTACGCGAGGTCAAAGCTATTTCTCGGGGTTGTCATCCGAGGCCTACAAGGTAGGTTTTGGCGGAAATTTTCCATTATTAATCCACCAGAGCCAGCGCCCTCCATGTCGTCTACGCCCTGTGAACAACATGTTAGTCAACGCCCTTTGACACCGGTGACTATCGAATAGAATGGCGCAATTGATGACTGGGTTAGGAAATATGCACAAATGACAGGCAATTAGAAAGCAACACTGAATTTATGCGCTCAACCCGCATCTGAATAAACTCACGCACAAGGCACATGCAAATTCTAATCTTATCTCTTATCTTATCGTAAAATTAATTTTGCCCCGCGATGAACACCACAGAAATTATCGCCAAACCTCCAAACGAGTCTTGGTCCACACATCACCATGGCTTCAGACGCATCGGCTTACAAGCCTATCCACAGCCTTGTCCTTGACACTGGCCCTCTCATCAAAAACGACCCTCCCGCCAATACCCTCCGCGCGAAAGCCGAAATACTCTACACCCTCCCGTCCATTATTTCCGAAATTCGAGATGCCGCCACTCGATCGCGAGTAGAGACAACTCTTCTCCCCTTCATAACCCTTCGATCGCCCGGCCCCGCAAGCGTAAAGGTCATTCGAGACTTTGCGCGAAGAACAGGAGATTTGGCTGTTCTTAGCAAGCCTGATATTGACGTTTTGGCTCTGGGGTATGAACTGGAGTGTGAACGAAATGGTGGTGACTGGAGATTGAGGAAAACTCCTGGCCAGAAGGGTGTCAACGGAAAGCCAAACAAACCTGCTGAATCTGAGAAGACTGAGGAGTCTGAGAAGGTTGGAGAGTCTTTGGAGAAGGCTGTCGATAACTTGACCATCGAGAACCCTGTTGAGCAGCCTACGGAGGCTAGCGAGACTGCTCAAGAGCCAAAGTCTACAGTTGAGGAGTCCCAGCCTACAGCCGAGCCCCAGCCTACGGTCGAGGAACCCAAGCCAGCAGCCGAGGACACAGTCGAGGCGACTACAGCCCCAGAGACTGCCGAAGCCGATACCCCAACTGCAGAGACTGCAGAAACCCAAGCCTCTGGCGAAAAGGCCGACGAGACAATTGAAGCGGTAGAAGAAGCCTCCGAGGAGGAACCCTCCGACGACGAAGGCGGCTGGATCACACCCTCCAACCTGAAGAAACACCAAGCCGCAACAACTGGAGCCACACCTTCAACACCCGTTCAAAAAACCCTACAAGCCGCTGTTCTCACCTCCGATTACGCTATGCAGAACGTCGCCCTTCGAATGAACCTCAACCTTGTCGCTCCCTCCCTCGCGCGCATCACACATCTCAAGAACTGGGTCCTCAGGTGTCACGGCTGCTTCAAGATCACAAAGGAAATGGACAAGCAGTTCTGTCCTTCGTGCGGTCAACCTACACTCACCCGCACCAGCTGCTCCACCGACGAGCACGGCAACTTTAAGTTGCATCTCAAGAAGAACTTCCAGTGGAATAACCGCGGCAATGTCTACAGTGTGCCCAAGCCTGTTCACGGCTCGTCCAACGGGCGTCTTGCCAAGAACGCTGGTGGAAAGAACAATTGGGGTACGAATCTGATTCTGGCAGAGGATCAAAAAGAGTTCACACGGGCGGAGACTGAGCAGAAGCGCCAGCGCAAGAAGGACATTATGGATCAAGATTATCTTCCTGATATTCTAACAGGGCATCGATCTGGCGGCGGTGGAAAGATTCGCGTGGGAGCAGGACGTAACGTAAATTCCAAGAAGAAACACTAGGTAGAAAAGTTGATTTTGAACATTTGTCTAAACGCCCATGACCTGATACCGTAACGCCATCCGTCGAGTATTTCTCAGTAGTTCGGTAGTTTTGATCTCGCAATTTATTCCTCTGTACAAATTAGCACGCATCTAAACAAATCGCAGCGGCAGACCTACTCTGCTGAGTCAAGAGAAGCTCGAATCTTCGCTTGAGGGTAACGCGCTGGCGCGACCACTTGTCGTCAGGAGAGAATCGCGCAGGGTGGGCGGACTTTGTGACTTGTCCTTGGGCAACCTTCTTGAGGGTGTAGAGGCGGTTGCCCTGAGCGTCGAGAGTGTACATAAGATGCATTGCGGCGGTTGTGATGTGTTTGATTGACTGATTGTGATGTTTGGGTGGTAGCTTTGGTGAAGCTTCAGACTGAAGCAACAGAAATTTTTGACGGGGCTGAGGTCACGTGCGAGGCTTATCGTTATCGGGTCCACCACAGATATGCAGCCGACCAAGCATGCATGCGACAAGCAGGTCTCACTTCGGTTTAAATCATTGCAAGGTTAATGCGAGTTTTAATTGGAGGTCAAATTCGACAACGTTTATTTCAATCTCAAAATGAGCGTTACTATGTAAAAGTAAACTACGAAAAGTGCTAACTGGCTATCCAAATCACTTGGTAGGACTAATAGGCTCTCCAACACGGGCACTCTTAGTTCCAGCCCATCCCTCACGTTCATAGAAACGAAAGACAAGATCATAGTCCTCGAAATCGTGGACAATACGATCAACACGTCGGTATCCTCGGACAGGATCAACCAGACGCTTGGCAGCCCAGTTGTTGGGCTCGTCATCTCCCATGCAGTATGGGTTGTGAGCAGCTGCCTTTGCTTCGAAGAGAGTCACGCTGAAACGACCAGGCTTGAAGATCTCGACAACATGTTCAATGATCTCGGTCGTGGTACGGCCGCTCTGACCACCAGGGACGTTGGTCTCGAATGAAGCGAAAGAGCAGTGAGGCTCGGGTGTGACGTGGACAGTGAAGTAATGCTCTCCCTTGCCGCCGGATGGAGGAGGAACAACTCCGTTGGCGGAGAAGCCACAAGGGCTGAAGAGATAAGCATCGACACGTGCGTCGGGGTACTTGGAAGTCGGGTAGACGCTGGAGAGGCCGCAACTCTCCGAAACAACAGTTCCCAAAGCATGGCCCTCGGTGGTGAGAGCTTCGACAGAGTCGAGCATGCTGCTGTCGGGATCCTCGTTGCAAAAGACGTCCACTTCGTCGACACTCTCGGTAAGCCCTCCGAGGCTGTTGATGGCTTCATTACGGGCTTCCTTTGCCTCTGCAGCCATCTTGTCGTTTGCGACCGCACTCGCGTGCGACAGATAAAACTGCTTGGCGTTTTCAGGATCAAGGTCCGTCATGAGGATCTCAAGGGTCTCGTCGTGGTAACTGCCAGGGACAGTATTGAACGAGGTTCCAACAGGGATCTTGGCACCTTCAATCTCCAACTCAGACTCGGGAGTGCGAGGAGGCGTAAGAGCCTGCTGGTTGGGTGAAGTGAGGTACAAATACCAATGATCACCGTTCATCTTGCCCACCATATAGGCACTTCCTCCGTCGAACATGTCATCGAGGTATTTGACTTCCTGCTTCCAGCTACGGTGGGGACCCTGCTGCTTCTCGGGGAAGAGAAAGTTCTTGCGGCTGTAAAAGACGCGGTACGGGGTCGCGGCGGCCTGGATGTCGTCGGCCGAATTGGCATTGTGGTAGGGGAATCCGTGCTTGGCAGCAATGTGAAGCATGCGCTGAAGACCAAGGAGAAGAGTGGTAGTGCCGCAAGTCTTCAGAATGATCTTGTGAGGAAAGACAAACATACTCGACTCGGAGAGAAGGTAAGCATCCATGTTGTCAGACTCAAGAACAGACAAGACCTTGCAGTTGACCATGTCGAGCATGGGAACCCAAGTATCAGCGGGAACAGCCTTCAGGCCATTGACAGGAGCGGAAGGAGGAAGAGTCGTCGGGCTAGGGGCGAACCAAACCTCGAGGAGCTTCTCAGGACCTTCGAAAGCGTTGGTCGAGTCGAGGTCGGCGGCCACATCATGGTTGATTGTCAGATGAGGAGTGGCCGATGCCGGCGAAAAGGTGCAGTTGTTGGGAACTGAAGTGGACAGCATTTTGGCGGTTTACTTATTTCTTTGCCCAGATGGCAGAGTCCGCGGAGCACTAGCTGCCGCTCAAACAGACTATGCGGCGTCTGTTTGAGAGAGTAGGCCCACAGGTACGGGGACTTGTTCAGATGCTGGCGGAGCCAGCAGCAATCGATCGATGGGGTCTAACGTCTCGGGGACGTTAAGGAGGTCGAGCGCGAAGGTTATATAAGCGCTCCTGTAACGGAATTGTGACAAAGTCGGCGATGTATCGTGTGTTGTTTATGTGTAGGGGGTGCTATCGGGGCCTGAGCAGATGTCAGTCAAGGTCGTGTATCATGATGCAGCGTACATACTTGGAAGGTCGAGAGAACAGGAAGCGTAGAAGGTCCGTCGGCCGCATAGAAGCCCAGGAAAGATACCAGAAAGGTCAGTGACGGTCCTTGGAGCCGTCGAGTGTGGAAAAGTTAGACGCGTTTATTCGACATTGAACTTCAGCCAAGTTCAACGTCGCAGTCGCGTGATGTGTAGCTTTGTACCAAGAGATAATCTGAAGAAAAAACAAATCACTTGAGGACAGCGTTTGTTTTGTTACAACTCAGTCGGTGAGAGAATTTTGGGTCTTTTTGGAAAAAAACAAGAGGGGTTGGTGGGTTGTTTTTGTGAGGCAGCCGTAAATTTTCTATCCCATCTCCGATCCAATGTGCTAAGGTCTCAATCAGGCGGTGCTATTTCAGGCTATGTACAGGTACGTCAAGTTACTCTCTGGCCCGTTAGGTTACAGTTCTAGCACAAGCCAGGTACAGGACCTCGGTGTGTACAGTGCTCAACGGGTGCTCTCCCCGAGGGGAAGAGGTGTCCCCAGTTTCTGGGCTTTGCCTGATTTTTCTTCTTCTTTTTTCTCGTGGTTGACGCCCAAAGGAGACGGGTGCATGCAAGATTTTCGCTGTCCGGAAAAATCCACCAACGCTGGGCTTAATTGGGTGATCCAAGACGTTTTGTGACTGGGTTGGCGAAAAGGTTTAATGGGGCAGGGTTATAATCCTTGCAAGTTGGCCACAGCATTTCGTCATTATAGGAATGCAGTCTAGCAGTGTAGGCGGTCCTGCAATGTAGTCGCATGTGTCGATGTCTCGAAATGTTCGTTGGTGTTCTCGACCAAATCTGCCGGTGGCTTGAGAGATTCCTGCAGACACTACGGCCTGAACTCTGACCGGGGTGTATAGGGTGAGGACAATTAGCTGGCCACGTTTATCAAGACCTTGTCTGTGATATCTTTAAAAACATGAAACAGCGAACAATCCTGGTACTTGTCCACCAAACTTCCCTCACCGTCTGTCCTCTCCGGGGACGAAATATCCTTCCCGTTGACCGTTGTACCTGACGGGTAAGTTGGTCTTCGACCTTCCTCAAGCAGCGCGATAAATTGTGCGTCCATCGGCACCGACCCCAGGAATGGAACATTGAACTCTTCGGCCATGGACTTTCCTCCTCCCGATCCAAAGATGTCGGTGCACTCGGAACAATGCGGGCACACGTAACCGCTCATGTTTTCCACGACTCCCAAAACCCGGATGTTTGTCTTTGTGCAAAAGTTGAGCTCCTTGCGCACGTCCGCTGTCGCTACGGCTTGGGGTGTTGTGACCACTACTGCGCCCGCGACTTGTCCTGGTGTTGCATCTTTCTGGAGCGTCTCGGCGAGGGAGATATGTTCGTCGCTTGTTCCGGGTGGTGTGTCGATGAGTAGAAAATCCGTTTCATCCCAGAGTACATCTTTGAGGAATTGTCGAATCATGGCGGTCTTTTTCGGTCCTCTCCAAACAACTGCGTCGCCTCTTTTCGGGAGGAGGAAGCCCAAACTCATCGCATGCAGACTGCCTAATCCTTTGGACTCATCGCCTTCGTGTACCAACACTGGAGCCCAACCACCTGGAACTTGCGTAACCTTGGACTCTTCAATCGAGAGCATGCGTGGGATTGAAGGGCCTGTCAAATCCACATCGAGAATACCAACAGAATGACCGGCCGATGCAAGCGACAAAGCCAGTTGTGTAGTAACTGATGATTTTCCTACTCCTCCTTTGCCTGAGAGGACCTGATTGTGTCAGTTAAGAAGCAAGCATAGGGTAGGGACATACCAGAACGATGTGCTTGACCTTTGCGAGGCCCATTGTGTGTGCGTATGTGTTTCGCGTTTCTCGTAGTGAATGTTTGAATGATGGTTTGGGTGAATGAGACAGATATTCCAGTGAAGTGACAATGAAGCAATTCGCCTTCAATTGATGTTGATTAGAAAGCTATTTACTAAGCCGTTGAAGAGATTGGCCGAACCGGATGACAATGAGGGGCATTCACTGAACCCCGCTATCGATAGCACTGAGCCTTCCGTAGTCGGCATTTACCAATCACTACAGTTACCAACATTCACATCAATACTCAAATTCAAAATGAACAAGGCGAGTAACTTAATAAATCTAACATCTAATTATCCTTTCATCGCGATCCGTCCGGGTATCTTCCAGTATTCATGACCAAGCCTTTTCCGACCGTCCATGTTACCCTATCCTGGGTCTCAGATCCAACTCCTTAAGCAAAAAAATTAACAGATAAGGAAATATAGGAAAAAGAAAAGAATGCCTGCTAGTACAGACATAACACAGCATAATGTCAAAGCATACGTCAAAGCGCGTCTCCTTTCTTGGCGTGCCTTTGCGCCAACCCCTGTTCAAACCCTTGCCTCAACTTGGCGCTTACAGCTTCAGTTTGCTGAATTGTTTGTTCAACTGCCCTTTCGAAAGCTGGGAGATGCTGAACGTGGGACTTGTGCTGGAGAATCCATCAAGAACTGAATAGACTGTCGCGTACAAAACACAATAGGCTTGCTCTTGGGGCAATACCCCAACAACTGCGCATGCTCAGGAAGAGTCTCTGGGACAGCATCGGTAAACCGAATAATAGGACCCCCATCGAATGTAAGTCCAATGACCTGAGCCTTGTACTCGATGTCTTGCTCTTCATCCGGGTTGACCGAGATGGTGTTACTGCAAATGTTAGTGAGATTCTTGAGTAACATCGGGTGTCTTACGCTTGACTCATGGGAGGCCCCATCATATCGTCAAAGTTGTTCTTTCGACGATGGTTCTTGATTCGCTTCTTTGTGAAATCATGGAACAGATGGAGGAATCCAGCGATGACGAGAACTGGTGTACCCAGAGCAAGAGCCCATGGTCTGAATTGTTAGCGAAGAAGTGACACAGAAACGGGAACTTACGGATGCTGTCGTCCGCGAAGGGTATGAGCCAGTGCAAGGATGATACCGATCATGGCAATCAAAGATCCAATCTGGATCATAGTCCATGTCGACCAGTACAGGGAGATAAGATCCTCGCCGTCACAGAATTGCAGAGCTAGGATGGAATACGCCTCCATGACGACAATAACCGTTGAAACTGAGACACATCCTAGGCACATGTATACACACTGCCGCAACCGTTTTGTTCGAGCGCCGGGGTTGTGAGCTAGCTTTTCTAGAGCGGCCTGGCCTCTGCTATCGTTAGACGAGTCGAAAGAATCAAAGATCAACGTACCTAATATAAGTCCACGAAGCGACAAACAAGACCAAAAGATTAGACACAAACAGGGTCCAGTAGATAATCTTGAACTGCCATCGTACCATGTGCGAGGCGAAGTGAGCGTATTTGACACATAGCTCAGGGTTGGGCTCCTCTCGAGAGAATAGGGAAGTCATCTTGATTGTTTTGTGAAGAATGAATAGGAGGAATTATCCAGATATCATCTGGGGCTTGCATCCTTATACTTGAGTTTGCATAGCCCTGTCCATTTCTGAATCATTCCTACGCAGTATGGCTTTGTGATATGGAGCACAGACCCGCTTCGTCGTACTCTAAGCATGCCTTGGTCAGAGACGCGCAATTCCTCTTGGTGTTGCCCGCCAAGGCGCTCAAGAGCGGCGATCACCCTTGGTGTTGAGTCTTGGAGAGTGGATCTGGTGTGCAGTAATTTGTTTTGACATTAGACTAGCTGACTATGTGTGAGTATGAGAGGTCCCTGAATTCAATATTGCCCAGCCAGCATGTCGCAGACAGTAAAGGGGAAGTTGGGCTGTCCCTACTACGTAGTAGGCTGTTGATAAGACTCAAGCCTGACACGAGGGAGAAGAAACACTTTGATTGGTCCGTGACAGATCTCAGATTGTGTTGCAGTTGAGATCGGGCAGCCATGTACCAGGGCCTCCTTGCTTGAGCTTAGTTTGCGACATGATTTGTGATTAAGAGGCGACATTGCAGTGTAGGTAGTCATTGAGGCTGTGAAGACTATTGAGTGGGTCTGGAGATGCCGCGCCAAGACGGGGCATGTTTGTCTCCGCCCGCAACTGATTCTAATACCTGGGGACTGGGGGACCATGGAATTATGACGGCCTGATAAGAACCCAACCGTTCGGTTAAGCCCAGTAATTAAACACCCTTGCTTCAAAACTTTTAATACAGGGTACGCATACAGGGAATGGAATTGCTTCTGTATATTGACTATGGTCCCTGGCTCCTTCTGTAACAATGAAAAGAGGCAGCCTGTGTAATGTTTTGTTTCCTCCAAATTGTCTGTGTTCACCAAGTCGTCTCACCAAAGTGACTACACATATGCAGCTTTGCTGATCTGGCCAAGAAACAGCCTCTCCCGCCCGCAAGTGTGGATCACGGCACTTGACCGCCACAGGGGAGGGGACATTCAGCTAGATCTATAGCCTTAAAATGTCATTCCGTGACTGGTTGGTTGGCCTCCGATGATCTGCCTCGATGATACTGTATTGTGTTACTCTGAGTATGTCCTTATCCACAATGTCAGATATCAATTATCGCCAAGCGTTGTGCAGACATAAGCAGAGTATGAGTCCTGTTGCGCATCCACGTAATCGTAATTAACGGAGTCCGAGCGCATGTTGACGGACAGTTAACTTTGAGGCTTAACGCCGATGATGAATTAAGTCTATTTACAACCTTATCAATGGTGTCACTAACGGTTGTCTCAGGTAGGCATGTGAATTCTTGATCACAGACAATGTCGTCAGACGGAAACTATTCTCTTCTTGGCGTCTGCTTATCAGGATCGTCGTTGATTCCACTTGGTTTGAATCTTAGTCGCGATTAATGACGAGTCAGCAATGCAGATCTCTTGTTCCGGAGGTGGCTGAGTAGAGAGAAAACTTGAGTCATTGACGCGTCTGAGACATTAATAACAGCAATGATTAAGCTTATCTAGTGAATTGAGGCTTATCGGGATGATGCACGTCAGTGGAAATGTTCCGACTCTCCACTGCGGATGTTGGTGACCCGGGACGCGTAGGGACATTGTGACAGTGATACTGGAATCGAATGTGGGATGTGACGGGATGAAGAACTCAATTGAGTAAGATCTGGATAGCCAGGCTCTGATCCTGCCTCATTTGATATCATAAGAACTGCAATCAATACAGACCAGATCGATAATCTTGATATAAGCTTAAACCATGATGGAACACAACAGCCACCGCACGTACATGATAATCATGCCCGCATTGCAGATGTTCATATCCACAGAACTATCGTGGGGATAATAGCGGGTATCTGGGGATCTGCTGGATTCCTTGAATATCTGGCTAGCCTTGCAGACGGAAGAGTCATGAGGCTTGACGGATTCTAGATCATGGTCCGCGATACAAAGATGATGGATACCTCAGTGACTGAAAAGGAAAAAAACAATGGCGATTAGGTTGCTTTTCCGAAAGGCGGATAAAGCTCTGAACGCTTTGATATAGTGAAGCTATCGTGAGCGGTGTAGTATGCTGCTTGGCGGAGTGGAGGTTCAGTAATACCCCGGATTCTTCCAGCCGGATATTCGTCACCTGACCAAATATCCATGTCGTGGGGATGTTTGATATGTTTCGCTTCTTAACAAAGCCTGCTTTGCAATCATGTGGGCGATGCGCTCGAGCAGTTCAAGACAATAAACTCGAATGTCTCTTGCACCAAGTCCGCCCTCAAATTCATGGGTAAAATTGTTCTCGCACATTGTACCCCGAATGCGAACTGTCAGGTTGCAGACAATCACATGCTTGCATCGTGTTCCAAACACATTCTAGAAACAAATCATCCCGAGCTCGAAACGTAACACTCTGACGCTAAGCACCGGCAGTTTGAGCTTCCGGCGGCATTCAATTGTTCCGTTTCGAAATTCTGCGCCTACGGATGAATTCAGCTTCCGTCATGCACGCTAAAACTCCAGCGGCCGACATGACGTAGCATCGAGAAGGGTCCACTGCAGTGAGACGCGGCTATGTTGAAGCGAAACGCAATTGAAGCATGTCATGAGACGGGAGTTTGACGGGGGATGTTACGTCAGGAGTTGGAATATATAAGGGGATGTTTGTACGGAGTAGGTTAACTGTAAATACACCATTTCATTCAATTGCCCAATTTCAATCCTCAACGCTAAAGTCGATATCAGTTAACGATGGAGCCGATATCTAAAACACAAAACACCATTCACGACGACTCCAAATCAATGGGCAGACGATTTGTTGATCTTGCCAAGGTATTACCATCATCCGAGACTCCAAACGCAACTAACGAGTTAGTTCCTCTCAACACTCAAAAGTGATCTTGATCTCGCAAATGTCACAGCACCACCATTCTTTCTAGCCCCTGCTTCAGTTGTGGAAAACCCCGGCAGCTGGGCAAAACGACCTTGTCTCTTCACCGCTCCGACAAAAGAGCTAGATCCAGCGAAACGAAGTCTATCCGTACTACAACTGTTCCTTGCGGGTCTGAGGAGTCAGCTGTACGTCGCCGGCGCCCCGAATGTCAGCATCAAGAAGCCGTTGAATGCTTTCCTCGGTGAACTATTTCTTGCGTCGTGGAGTGAAGGCGATAGCAGCACGGAATTGGTGGTTGAGCAGGTCAGCCACCATCCTCCGATTACGGCGATGCACATTGCAAGCAAAGAGCATGGAATTAGGGCAGACGGATACGGACGAGTGGAAATGACTTTCAATGGAAACATCAACATTCGACAAATAGGGCACGCCATTATCCACCTGGACAAATTCGACGAGGACTACCTGGTTCCACTAACAGATGTCACTGTCCGGGGATTCCTGTCTGCGTGTCTGTACCCGGAGATCATCGGCACTTATACAATTGTATCGAGCTCGGGATACGTTTCAGAGATTGATTTCTCAGGGGCAGGCTTGTTCAGAGGAAAGCGGAACTCTTTCGAGGCGCGCATATATCACAAAGACACACCAAAGAAATCCTGTTATAAGCTCTCAGGAGTGTGGAGCGAAGGATGGAAGATCACTGACAGCAAAGGAAAGTTGGTGGAAACATATAGCATCGATGCGGAGAACTTGTCTGCACAGATGCAAATCGACCCAGTTGAAAAGCAAAACCCCCGAGAATCAAGAAGGGCATGGAAAGATGTCATCTCATCCCTCGAGCAAGGAAACTATCGAGATGCATCAGCAGCGAAACACGAAGTGGAGGAGTGTCAACGGCAGAAGAGGAGGGATGAAAAGGCCCAAGGGAAGACGTGGCAGCCGAGTCTCTTTAAGAGCATACCGGGAGATGAGCACAAGGTGTTTCATCGATTGGCCAAGGGAACCAAGTGGGAATTGAAAGATTCGGAAACGAAAGGAGTGTGGAGGCTTGACGATGCAAGCTTAAATCGAATGCGGAGTGGGGAGGCCAATATTTGAATTTGTTTTGGACTTGGATGATTACAAGCGCTGCCATAGAATTTGGCAAGAAGATTTAATAATACCCTGGATAACTTAAGCTATCATAGAATAATGCCTCACTGAACAACTTCACCACACACACGTTGCTGGGAACCTGAGGATGAGAAATGAATTGTATTCGATTATCAACCACCGATATATTGCAGCCCTTGTCTGCTACAGGGAGTCATTAAGCCTCCATCCTCCTATGGCTCGTGGTAGCTCAAGACATGTTCGACTCAATGTTGTTGGCGACGGATAGCCTGGCATAGTCTGCTGCCAGACAGTGAACGTCTGCCACATGAGCCTGGTATGCTTCAAGAAAGGCCTGGTGTTTTTCCATACAGGCCTGGTATTCTTCCTTACAGGCCTTAGTTCTAGCCAAATAAGCCTGGTGTGCCTTAAGATAGGCCTGGAATGATTTAATACAGGCCTTAGTGCAAGCCAAAAGGTGCTGAGCATTTACATCCTCTCGTCGCAGGGTGTCAATCTCCAGACGTTGTGTGTCGAGGGGGCGTTCGTGGTGGGTGCTGCCCTCGCGGAACTTCGGATCGTTATGCTGCTCGTCGTTGTTTTCTTCCTTGGCTGGATTATCGTTGGTAAGACTTCCATTAACTCGTCAACAAACTTACAAGTGAAAATCATAACGGAGCTCTCCCTGAGCTCTCCATCTTCGATACGGACGAAACTGGTGCCTCTTTGCCAAGTTTGGCAAGACAACATTTTGGCGATCAGCAACTGAGATACATGCTTGTACCCATCGGCGATCTTGACGATTAAATGCCCTTGCCCTTGTTCGTTAAGTGACACTCTGCCGGTAGACTTATTGCAGTCCTCGATGATCTTGCGCAGACGTTCGCTTATCTCTTCTTGATCGTCTGCGATCTCTGTTCTCCATGAGCCCCCAGTAGGACACATCGTGAAACCAGATACGAGTTTGTAATTGGGAGATGGCTTGATGATGATGAAGGATAGAATGAAAAGATCTGGGCTGGGGAAGGAAGCAGATTATTTATATTGGCAAAGGAGAGTGGTGGATGATTCATTGTCTATGCAGGTGACATAGGTATGTAGTGGCAAGCAGTGGCATGGCTGATACTTTATACAGATGCGAACACCCCTGCCAGAACTTTCATCACAAAACGCAGACAAAGAAACCGGGTCTATACATCATAGTTAAGCCTTAGGGTCTTTGGTAATAATGAAGAAGATCTCCGTGTATCCTAAGCTATTGGACTTGGAGGTTTGCAAGCGTCAGCAATTGAAACTTAGCACAATGATTTGATAATGCCCTGTTTGATCGGAAAGAAACTTGGATTCTGCAATGGTATAATGCCAGGGAGGCCACTGTCCATTAACTTGATACTCTTTGCATCCAGTCTTTGAACTTCCCACTTGATGGCATAGGGCAACACGCTAGGTACATACATTTATTAATTAATTGGACCTCGGAGAGGCGAAACTGGCTGGTACTGTGAAGGGCCGCCGGAAAACCTCAGGCAGAAGTGTAGGATGGTTCATGGATATCGAGCATCCTTTTCAGGCGCTCGAGCACAACAAAACCTCTACAAGCCATCATCACACTGAACTACCGCGGCCTCAAAACACAACCCTTTTGACCATTTAAATCATTACAATCAGTGGTTCAGCATGACCAGAGCCCTTCGCAACAACAAAAAGTCCCGTAAGGGCAGCATCCGCCGCGAACGCTCTCTCGACCCTCAACTTCTAGAGACCGAGATGCTGCGACGAGAGGAAGCTAATATTTAGGCCCACGGGGAAGAAGAGCAAGCCCATATAGATGCACATCAAGCCCGTTTCGAAACATACCAGACCCGTTTGGCAGACATCCAGGCTCGTCTGGCAGCAGGTGGTGATGAGCGCCCACCCACCCTTGAGAACAAGCAGTGTATACGTTGTGCTACTAGCAGCTACGAAGTTGAGGTTTTCCACCCTGACGCACCGTCCGTCAGGCGTCTGGTCAACACTCAAGTTCGCAGCGAACATCAGGAGATGTTTTACTGTTTCAGGAGCTGTGGTGCGGCGTGGGGTAATGTCACTAGTGACCAAGACATTCTGGACATGGCAGAGCATTTGCGCTTTTGTACTAGATGTACTGGTATATATACGAGAATGGATCCGATAGATGACGAGAGGTTCGAGGCCGTGAAGAAGGATTGCACGGCGGTGAGGGTCACATACGACAATGATCGCGCGCCAGACGGCAAGATTGTTACCATGCCTGAATATCTGGCTCCTGGTGACCCCTTGCCTGTATTCTCTACATTTGATGAGCTGGATGCTAACGCGGATTAGAGAATCTGAGGTCTCGTCGAGTACGTCTGGTAATCAGCACCGACTCAGTCAATTGGAAGGTAAGTTTCACCAGCTGTCTTTGATTCGCCGACATGTCAATAAACGCCCCCCCCTCACGGATTACCATTGGAAGATATCAATAAATCTAGAACAATTTCAACCCCATAGCAGCCTTTCACTGGTGGAAAGATCAACATTCTTCTATCAGATGAGTCGTGATCGCACCCTACTTTCCAGAATGAGCCAGCTCTGATACTTTCCTTGCAGCAACATCACGCCCCTTTTCACTGGCTTGGATCCTGTCTCCCAAATCTCTCGCCTTGCTCCGCATCAAGAGACTTGCTTTCCCTCCATCAATAACCTTGAGGATGGCTAGAGCAAGCTCGCCAACAGTCCAGTTTGGGCTAGTGTTCGGACACGCCCATACCCCGATTCCGATTGATTCGACAAGCACAGCGTAGTTGTACAGATCTGCCCACAATGGCATGATGACCTGAGGGACTCCAGCACTTTAAAAGTATTAGATAGCTCGTGACGAATGGGTCGTGACGAAGGGGTTGACTTACTAGACTGCCTCGTTGTAACAGTTGGCTCCTCCGTGGTGAACAGACGCGACAACGAGTCCTGTTTCGAGAATTGAAGTTGGATCAACAGTGAGCCACTTCTCCAACTTAAGCTGACCACTCTCAAGATATCGCTGAACCGGTAAGAAAACGTTGTTGGAGTAGTTGCCATATTTGTTGAACTTCCACAAGAATTGCACATTGAGCTGGTCGAGGACTTTCGCAATTGCTTGTACCATAACTGATGCTTGAGCTTCGGTGTACTGCTTCGTTAGAACAAGACTGATACTGGCCAAATTACTCACCATGACGGTGCTTCCTAGGTTGATCAGAACAGTTGGTGCTTTCTTCAACCATTCAACCAATTCGAGGTCCTGTTCAGAAGCAGGGGCCACAGACAGAATAATCGGGTTGGTGACAGTGACGTTTGGCGGAATGTAGTCGGCAGGAATGGATGCCCCCTCAGTAGTGACTGTAATCCATGGGGCATCATGGCGATAAACACCAAAGAAGTTGAGGGGATCCGCGATTCCTTTGGCACGGAGCCACTTTCGTCTGGCGGTGAGTTCAGGCATCCTCATGACACTGTAGGTGACCCGCGCATTGAGATAGAGATTCTCTGGGATCTTTCGCCATGGAAGAGGGTAAGGGAAACCTGAAGCCATACTGTATTGTTAGTTTGGTTTGAGAAACCGGTAGTGAACTCACGCCGGATACTTCCAAAGTATACTTCCATATGGCTGCTCGGTAATGAAATTGTCAATGACCTGATTCGGCGTGATGACAGCATATCGACGGTTCTTTTCGAGTGTTGCCTCAATTGCCGGGATGAATATGGTGTCAAGAACCACTACAGCAGGATCAACCTCATCGATCAAAGTCTTCAGTTCGTTGTAGATAGAAAAGTGTTCCTCCGCAGACCATGGGCATATCAAGTACTGCAACTCCTTGCAGAAGTGGGAGATACCAGATATACCTGGAGGATGTAGAAAGCCCATTATAGTCCTGCCTACATTGTGAAGAGCGTCTAACATTGATGGACCTTGAAGTTGGTGGAAGACTATGTGAGCTTCAGGATTTGTCTTTTGTGCGAACCGTGCGATTCTCTCTAGCTTTGCCTGGAGTCTCGGGAAGGAGGCAAAGTGGACCTCGACGTCGGGATAGTTCTCCAACAGAGCAGAAGCTGTCGCGACGTGTACGTTGGAAAGACCATGTTGCTCGTTGACCAAGAACAACGCCGTGCCGTTTCTGCCTTGCACATAGGGCGGGCGTAAGTCTAGTGTTGGACGAGAAAAGAATATGGACAGCGCTGCAATGAGTGCAGCTCCCAGGGTGAGAGATCTGTTGAACATTGTCGTGGTTGCTGGTGGGTGTTGATGCTGGAGAGAAACTCTTGCCCGAGTTTCGAAGTTGGCAGTTGAGGGGTCGAGCGAGAAACGTAGTTACACAACAGGTTGATTGTGAATATATATGAATCTCCGATGGATTTCGGGTGCCGATTCTTCGTGCTGCCCGAGAGCAGGATTAACTCTTTCAGGGATAGTAACGGCATTATAGTCGAGCGGGTTAAGCCTCCTTTCCATGTCATAGACTGTTGTCGGTCAGTATGTATAAGCTTCCCACAGTCAAATATCTACAGAGTTTGGACGTCCCAGCCGCAACTCTTGGAGCGTTAGTAGCCAGACAGCCACCTAACCTTATCGTTGGCTTTCCAACAGCTCCCTACCGCCCACCGTATGATTGGCATAACTTCAAGGCTCGTTCGTCATACTCACACAGAAGATTCTTTAGAGCTATGAGATGATGAGATTAAAACTGAATATAGATATGACCGTGTACGAACTCGTGCTGGTAATTCGTGTCAACTGGCGATGAGTTGAAACCAATTTGTCCAAACCAATTGGTAGGCAAAGGCTTACACGACAACGCGGTTTTCCAAGTGTCAACTAATCCCGTTGATAGTTGATTCTATCCATCCATACAGTAGTGTCTTCGGGACCAAAAGGCTTGTAAAACCAGGAGCGGTGTATATCTTTGCTGTTTTCTTCTACTGCACGAGAGCCTTCTCGGCTGTAGTATAGGGAATCACATCTCATAATACCTGGTCGTCTTGGACGTATTTTGCATGAAGGTGAAGATGGAAGCCTACTGATCATATAGTGAGAAAGGCCGATATAGAGTTATGATTTGTTGAGTTGCTAAAATGGGTTGTGAAACCCCTCGTACAGCATCAAATTCACCAACTTACGGATTTAATTGGCAAGCAGGCAGGTCAGAAAATAATGGGGAATGTTAATAAAGATGACTAAAATACTGAAATGCTTAGACTATCTTTAGGCACTTAGATCTGATTGACTCTTTATGTCTCCCGCTTTGAAAAGAGCTTAGGTTCCCTATTATTTTCTGACCCGCCTGGCAAGCTACAGTGTTGAGACATCAGAAATACTTCTAAATGTTTAACTGATGGTTTGTAGTAGAATACTAATCGTGAATTATATTCTTATTCAGGTTCTTATAATATCACACCCTATTTTATCATCATGACCTGGGTCATGATTAACATTGGATTTACACCGAAGCAAACAAATACCTTCAGTGACGTCATGGCACAAATAGTTCTCCATTTCAAAGCACACGACACCACAAGCCTCACAAGATGAGAATCAGTAGTCAAACTCTGTTCCCCCGCGGGATTTGGGGTTTTTATAAACCGACTCGTAGTTTAACCAATCTCAACCCTCAATTCTTTGTCCTCACCCCCAAAATCTCCCCTCCCCCACGGCGGGGTTCCTCCGGCCTCGGCTTCTGTCCTGAAATAAAAGACATGATTGGCCTTTGCAGAACAACCGGTCTTCTTTCCGATGGCATCATGTTCCCCATCATGCGCTCATATCCACGCATCGGTACATATACAGCTCGTTCCCTTTTGAGTTATTCCTCCCCACGCAAACATAGACATATCTCATACGCATCCAATTCACTCGCCATGAAGCTTCTTTACCCAACATCGCTCAAGCTCGACGTCCAGAGCCTCGAGGGCTTCTCGGTCGATCTCCACCCTTATGATGTCACAAAGAACATCCCCGAAGAGCACGTCGACGCCGAGATCCTCGTTACTTGGACAAACACAGCCGAGAACCTTAAGGACGCCGCAAAGCGCCTCACAAAGCTTCAATGGATCCAGTCCCTAGCTGCAGGACCCAACGATGTTCTCAACGCTGGGTTTGACGCCTCAAAGATTAAAATCACAACTGGCTCTGGTCTGCACGACCACACTGTCGCTGAGCATGCGCTGGGTCTTCTCCTCAACGCTGCTCGTCGCTTCTACGAGATGCGCGATTACCAGCTCCAGGGCAAATGGCCCGGCCATCTCGGCGGGCCTCAGCCCGACCGTCCCAAGGATGCTTTCACCACGCTGCGAGATGCTCGCGTGCTCATTTGGGGCTTCGGCAACATCGCAAAGACACTCACCCCGCAGCTCGTCGGCCTTGGCGCCGAAGTTCGGGGCATCGCGCGCCAAAAGGGTGTTCGCAACGGAATTGAAATTTACAGCGAGGATGACCTCGACAAGCTCCTTCCCGAGACCGATGCCCTCGTCATGATTCTCCCCGGCTCCGATTCCACGAAACACGTCCTCAACGCCGAGCGCCTGAAGCAATTGCCCAAGCACGCGTGGGTCGTCAATGTGGGCCGTGGTACAACAGTGGATGAGGACGCGCTGGTGAGTGCGCTGGAAAAGGGCGAGATTGGGGGCGCCGCGCTGGATGTCTTCGAGACTGAGCCTCTTCCTGAGCCGAGCAAGCTCTGGAAGGCTCCTAATACTATCGTGTCACCGCATGCTGCTGGTGGACGACCTCAGGGTGCTGAGGGGCTTATCGCTGATAACCTAAGACGGTTTAGGGCGAAGCAGGACTTGAAGAACGTCATTTAAAATAGAAAATAGCAGATAAATCAGAATAAAATCTTCAAGTAATGCCTACAAGTCTAGCTGAGATATGTTTCTCTTATGTCAGGGAGTTTGTGATGTACATGTTATCTTGGTTGGTTACCATGTTATTCAAGATTCGGTTCTCGATAACCCTTTGCTTGTTTATTTTTTCTATCCTGATATACTGAACTACTAGTGCATTCAGACAAATACACCGAAGTCAATTTCTTGAGCAACGGGCTTGTAGGTCCATTTGCTGACATAGGCATCACCTCCTTTAGGACAATCCAATCCTGAACCCTTGCCGTTACAGGTGGCATAAGCTCCAACCAAACTGCCCACGAACGAACCCATTCCTCCACTTACTAGACTTGCCGAGGCCGTGGCAATGTCGAGTTTCTTTCCTCCTTGGTCACTTGACGCTTTGAAGTTGTAGTGCGTCGCATTGACTGTCTCAATATGCAGGCTGATTCCACCCTTCTCCCAACCAGACGGGACAGGTACAATCTTTGGCTTAGGAACGTCCTTTGGTCCCATAGCTCGGAAACGGAAAGCAAGTTTGGATTTCTTGTTGCTACCCTCTTTAGGTGGTAAGCGAACGATGCCTAGGTCGATATGATCGAACTGTGTGCGGAAGATGGTAATGCCAGCCTCCTGATGGTCCTTCTTAGGGGCGAAGTCAAGGTCGATACTGTATTTGAACAGAGTATCTGTTTGACGACGACCGATGAAGGCTATTCCCCGCTGCCCGGATAGTTCGATCTCGTCTCCAGACAACAAGCTACCAGTGACGTTATTCCGGCTTGGTACGATATGCATGCCCTTTGAAGATAAACTGAATGTACCCTCTCTTGGAACTCTGTGGTGAACAAAGTGCGGAGGCATCTCTTTTGTTTTCTTGAGGTTATAGTTGTCCGGGTCAGAGTTGAAAGGTCCTTTGCCTGGAACATTCCGCGTAGGCTTTGGCAGAAGGTTACCGGGCATACGGCCTCGAACTGGCTGTAAAGCAGGCCATTCGCCCTTCTCCCACGTGGCGTTGAAAAGAACAGCTTCGCGGCCCATGGGCGCTACTCCAGATTTTCCTAAGCGTGTGGCGAGACAGAGACCCCACCAGTTGCCCTTGGTATCTTGGAATAGGTCGCCGTGTCCTACCGTCTGGAAGTATTCTGAGGTACCGCGGTTGGTCAGGATGGGGTTGTTCTCGTAACCTTCATACGGGCCTGTTATCTTGCGTGCTCGGGCGATGGTGATTGCGTGGTCTTCAGCGGTTCCACCCTCGGCAATCATGAGATAGTAGTAACCATCACGTTTGTAGATGTGTGGTCCTTCAGGCCAAACGCCACCGGTGCCGTTCCAAATATTCATCTCAGGGCCGAGCTTGCCCGTCTCGAGATCTATTTCCTGGAGAGTGACGCCATGAGTAGCACAGTAAACCTTTCCATCATCGTCCCAAAACAAGTCGGGGTCGATATGAGTTGGTTTGAAGGTCACTGGGTCACTCCAGCTAGCTTGATCAAAAGGGTCGGTAGTCTTGAAGATAACACCAATGATGTCTCCAACACCTAGATACTCGCAGATAACATAGTAAAAACCCTTGTGAAATCGAATAGTCGCTGCATACATTCCCTGCTGCTGTCCCTGAGTTTTCCAGCTGATGCCGGGAAGTTGCTTCTCACGGTTCCACACATGGCTGATAAGACGCCAGTTGATCAGGTCCTTAGAGGCATAGACGGGCAGACCGGGGAAAGAGATGAAAGTGGATGTGACGCAGAGGAAAACGCCATCTTTCTGGATGCATGACGGGTCAGAGTGCCATCCTGGAAGGACTGGGTTGGTGTATGTGGAAACGTCTGTCTTCTTTTCGGGAAGAGCACTTCCCAGTGCCAGGATGGGATAGAGTAACCAAGCGAGCAGCATTTTGATAAACCTCAGTTAACACTGTCCTCAAATCAGACACTAGAGTAGCTGAAGAATAGTGTTTACTATTTATACGTTTTGAAAAATGGCGATCATGACAAGGATTGAGGCAATTGCGGGGGAGGAAATGGCTAAATGACATGCAGAAGGACGTTGTTGACGATTGATAATGCCGATTCGACCGCTAAATGAACAACCCTTGCTGCATCGTCATAGTAGCATGACGATCTTGTTAAGAAGCATCAGACAATGAGGGGTTGTTATGTAGCTAAGCTTACCGGTGCTACCCATTTAAATAGGCTGATTCAATTGAACTACGAGAATTAGGTTTCAGAGAATACTACATAGACAGTTTAGCCTAATTACTCACTTCCCGTGTAAGTCGAGACGATCTTTTGAATATACCACATGATATATCCTTAGTTAAAGGCCATCGCCCTTTCATCTAGGTTGAATGCATAGGTAGCTTTTAAAAGTGAAGTTGGAGTCACGATAGTCAATTCTCCGGATATTGCTGAAAGGCAATGATCCTTATATACTACGTCAAATCATATTCAGAACTAACATGGAACAGGAGTAGAGTGATGCTTCTTCATATGTATGCATCAGATCTCATTTTCGCTTATAGGGGTTTCTAGATGGTCTGCAGCTGGTAAAGAGAAAACCACGAATCCATTCATGAACGTCCAACGGGGATAGTAGCCTAAGCTCAGTATAAAGTTTGCTTTACTACTCAGGAAACTATATTATATTAGGACCGGCCGTGTACTTTCGAGACTGGCTGATCCATGGAAAACAACCATGGACCGATCAGGCATTATGTTGCGAAACGCATGTGATATATACCAATTGGTTGTAAGGTCCAAACGCACATCAGTTGCCAGGGTACTAAAATGGTGTTCAACGTCAGATAACTTAAGCGAGATCGAAGAGAAATGAACAGGCTCTATGGTTATTAACTAATTACTATTCTATTTCCAACACCGAATCTCTAAATCTTATCTCAGCACTAACTATCATCGCTGATTACCCAACCCAAACAACACACTCTATAAACACCTAGCATCCTTCGATTTGATCCCAAAACCATCACTTACTGGAAGACTTGGGCTTCCACAGGACCCAGGCAACAGTAATGACCAATTTCAAAAACGCAGCAATCCACAGAGCACCAGCAAAGCCAACCCAAGACTTGGACAAGAAGCCTCCAGAAACAGCACCAGCAAAGAGAAGAATTGCTCCTAGAGCTCTTCGGTTTCGATCAGCGTTATCGGTGATGGGCGCAGTGAAAAGCTTCGCATCGCTCATCATATCACAGTACAGACTTGTCAGTACAATAGTAGGCATGGTGTTGTACTTGAGCACACGACTTGCGACGATCTGTCCCGCACTCTGGAATGCGAGGATGATGATAGCGGCGTAGTCGGATGCAGGGAATGCGTTCTGTACTCGCTCTATAATGTAGCCGCCTTCGTGAATAGTTTCACGGCCATGGGGATGGTTATACACGGCACCGGTTGTGGCGAGAAGGGCGACCAGACCAGTGAGGATAGTCTGAATGAGGAACGAGGCGATGAGAACCCAGCGCTTCTGGGGACCGAAGTGGCGGTGGAAGCTGGAGAAGAACAGGGCTCCGAGGGCAAAGAAGACAATGGCGAGAAAACATCGCGACCAGGCCTTCCCAGGCAGGTTTTCCGGTTGGTGACTGACGCCTAAACCAACAAAGATTGTGTTTCCTACAGGATGTGAGTCTTGTGCACTCAATTGAGAGAACGATACTGTTACTGACCTGTTTGCATACTGACGAAACACCCGTACATGTTGAACGCGGCACTATCAACGAGACCAGCCACGAAGAAACACACGAGCAGTAGGATATCTCCCCATCGCGTATCGATTTCTGCCGCGAACCTGGACACAGGCTTCGAAGAGCCTCCCTTGGGCCCAGCTTCGGGATTATCGCTCGCAGAATCGGGCATGACGACCGAGATCAACAAATTTCGGATAACACTTCCGAAGAACAAAAACGCTGAAACTTGAATCGTTGAGTAGTTTACCCAGCGTGTATCATCCCAATTGCCAAAATAAGCGCGTGAACAATGACGTCCTTGAAAAAAGCCAAAGGAATTTTTTTCCAGCTGGCGCCTCTAGAAGTATTTAGAGGGAGAAGAAACATTTAGGCTTTTTCTCTCCTTAATGAGCATGACGTGCTCACCAGAAAGTGGGTCCTCTGTGACTGTCAGACGCAAAGCCGATTACTCAGAGCGAAAAATAATGGTTGGAGAAATAAAAAAACGGCGATTTCGGCTCTGGATGGCTTCGCCAAGGAAAGTGCACAGACGGTGAGTACGTATGCTTTTTGGTTAGGGTCACGTCAAAGATGTGTTTGTTTATACTAATAAAGAATTCCATATATAGCTTACATTTATCGAGGATAACTACCTCGTAGTCAATGCTGAGACATCGGGCAGTGCAAGAATTGACACATTCTGTGTCCTCAAAGTTATTAGTCGAGAGATCAGTCTGATTCTCACATAGATAAGAACTACCAAGCTAGGCTATCAAGGGCCAAGACGACGCCCTTCATCCATACAATAATACCAAGCACCGGACGTCGCCAAGCCGGCACTTACTTTCCATGCCGAGGCGATTCTTGCTAGGCTTGAAATTAGTTACGGGACTGAGCAATCACTAATCTGATGCGCGGTACCAAACCGTCAGACAAAAGTATGACAGCTAAAATCTCAAAGTTCGAAAAACGTACACTTAATAAACAACTGAAGTATTGGAGGTTTTTAAGTAAGACTTATTTCTCTATCATTACAAAACTTTACCTCCAAAGCGAGGGTGTCTGTGGTGAAATCCTACATGGTAGATACCCTGTAGCTGCAGGATAACATATCCCGGTAGTCACATCGATACCTCCCTTATACCAAGTCAAAGATTAAGCATAAAGAATTTGAACTCATTCTAGCCTAATAAGATATGCTTAAATCTAAAGCGCTTGACGGCTGCTCTATCGCGCACGCAGTCCAACCGTCGGAGCTACTTCGGTTAGCATCAGAAACCACACACACAGCGGCGGCACTGATATCAAATGTTTACGTGGGCGAAATTTCACACGGAAATTCTCACTCATACGCAGACTTACAGATCACCTCACAATGTCGAATCCTCAACCCGATAGCCAAATCCGGGCGGAAAAATGCAAGGAGTACTGGGAAACCATCGACTCCGACGTCAACGGAATGCTTGGCGGCGTTTTGTCTTTCATGCCATCCGTTTCTCGCATTGATCTCCAGGGCTCACGCACTTTTCTCGCAAGATTAGGCGTCGGCGTCAAGACTGGTAGACAGAGAATCCCAAGGGTCCTTGAAGGGGGAGCAGGGTAAGTAGTGGTAACGTTGCCAGGGGAGATAAACGCTGATGAAAAATGATTAGGATTGGTAGAATAACGGAGGGGCTTCTTCTCAAGGTAGCAGACCAAGTTGATGTCGTCGAGCCCGTGGTTAAATTCACAGATGCGCTACGTGGAAAACCTGGCGTAGGAGAGATTCATAACGTTGGCTTGGAGAAATGGCAGCCTACTGAGGGAGCTGTGTACGACCTGATTTGGATTCAGTGGTGCATAGGACATTTGACTGACCAAGAGGTGCTCGAGTTCTTGGAGCGATGCAAGACTGTGCTTGAGAAGGAACATGGTATTATTGTATTCAAGGAGAACCTAAGCACATGGGGTGAAGACAAGTTCGATGAACTCGATAGCAGTGTCACAAGGTAAGCCAACTACTGTGATTTTCTAGGGTAATTACTGACCGTCTGGGCAGAGAAGATGAGAAGTTCCAGCTGCTGTTCAAGAAGGCTGGGTTGAGGCTTGTGAAATCAGATATGCAGCGTGGCTTTCCCGTCGTTAAGAACCGACAATTACTTCCATTGAAGATGTATGCGCTACGGCCAGAGACTGGGCCAGAAGCATAGCACAAGGTTTTAGTAATGTCATTAATATTAATGAGGGGGGTCTGCTATATATACCGAGCATAGTATATCTAAGATAGTTTATAACTAACTATAAATCCTGGTTAATACTTGGGTTATAATGTTACTAGACTCTGGTTAAATTTGTGTAATAATTGTGTTACTCAAGGAGGCTCATAAATATCTAATTCTCAATTTCCACAAAATGGCCACATCTATCCTCCCAAAGCTGCCTCGCCCTAACTGCAATTGCATGGCTATCAGGACTGCTGTCACACATAGAATTCGTAACAATCCAAGCATGAGCTGCCATAGCTGCCCGTGGCGAATTAACAAGACCCGGTCGCGACGTAGTATCCGTTGTGATCAGCTTGTAGTTGGCAATGTTATTCGTCACTTTGCGGAACAGGTTCGCCCAAGTGCTGTGGTCACTGGGCTCAGAACGATACCAGATTTGACATAGATCTCGGGTGTAGTATGAGTAGTAATCAGTGGCGATCTGAGGACAATCCAACTCATTTAGAATCGGACCTGAGCTGAAAGCCCATATAATTTCTGTAAACGTAGTGAGAACTTCTTCGCTGTATGGGTCAATGTTGGTCATGGTGTCGTAGTCGTAGGTAGTGAATGTGCCTTCGGGGAATTTGCTGAGGAGCCGCATGATAGGTTTCCACGTTGCTGCCATGGTTCGTTGATTTTGAGGGCCCTGTCGATATTTCTCCCGAGCGTCTAACGCTTTGCTGATAAGGCCATCGATTTCAATCCAGGTTTGGGGGTCAACAGCTGTCCCCATCTTTGCGAAGTGAGGATCAGAAATGATGAAATTCAGAATGATGTGACGAGAGTCGATGTGAATAGTATGCCATTATGCCCTCCAACCCAAGTGCTCGCGACAGAGGGGCTGAGGTAAATATACCTAGGTAGGGAATCCTGACTTTGCCTAATAATGACCCCAAATGTAGCAAGATTACCATTGATAGCAGATAACAGACACGTCATATTGATGTTCTTACCTTATGTGGTCAGTTGCAGTTGTTATGAGTGCTATTTGCTGACGGATTGAATCGGAACTGAAAAGTGTAGATGTAACCTGCGGTAGGCTGAGAATCCCGATTTTGGTATGCTGAGACTCTCAACTTTGTACTGCGGAAGCCGTTGAAAGTCTTGGATTTTCGTTCAAGATAATAACTTTATGCTGAGATTTCAAATTGACCTCAATATAAACGCTTAATACTAAACATAGAAGCCTCTCTCTGAACGGCGCCGTCTTAAGACTAGTCATATTCAAAGACAGGCTGAACATAAATTTGTTTCATCCCTCCTTCAGGTCCTCGACAAGGATAACGGACCTATGCCTGACAATCTGGCACGCCACAGCAGCACCGCAGGAGCCGCTACGCCACTAAGAATCTTCCACGTCTCCTCAAATTGTCTATTAATGTTTACAGACAAAGCGAGGTTCTTGAAGGGGTGGTCAGATACTCTGCATCTCTCGTTGCTTTGGCAGTGGTATTGCTGGTGACTTGGACAGGGAACGTGGCTGTCTTCTTGTCTGCAAGTCAGTCGGCTGAGGCATTAAAGGTGACAGCCAAGTAGCACGTAACATCATGACGAAGATGTTAGCCTAACTAATATACTAAGGGGCACAGAATCCGCAACATGGGCAAACGTGCAAAACGCATGCCAGTGGTGAAAACTGCCACAAGTATCCATTGCTGATCATTAAAATCATTACGAAATCTAATCCCAAAATCAATAACCGCTACCACCTTTAAACCTCTGGCTTCTGGCCATAAACAACATGTCTATATTTGTTAGCTGATGCAGAAATCTACGACGGAGAACAAAACTTACATAGGCCACCAAGCGTGGATGCGTCGGTCCTTCATATCCGACCTGACACTTGCCAGGAAAACCTCGACCTCCTCTGCACTCCAGCCTAGACCGCGTGTGAAGAGAACCATCGAAAGACCGGACAACTCGCCAGCTATGTTATGGTTGCACCAGAATCCTAACAGAGTCAGTACACGAGCCGTAGATAAGGTTGAATACATACCGAGTTCCTTGTAGTATGGATCCGCAGGCCATCTGTTAGTGGGCCATTTGTAGATTACCTCGGTAACATTGACAAATCCAGCATCGATCATCTGCTGCTTATAAAATTTGGCGCTCTGCGAAGTACGACCGAAGTTTTTGGTCGCTTCGATCATGTAACTTGACCACTGATCGATGAAGGAGCCCTCCTTGAGAGTACCATCGTCGCATTGAGCGGGGAAAGTGATATCTTGACACTCAACCCATCCACCGGGGTTGAGGCTCTCGAAAGATTGCTGAAAGAATTTAGGCCAGTTTCCAATGGAACCGGTGAGCATGCGAGCGAAGATGAAGTCAAACTTGTAGCTGTATGTCCACTCGTCTTCGAGGTCGTCGACTTGGAATTGTAGGTTTGTGGGGAGGCTAGGGATTGTTAGTCAGAAAGGATATGGGGTGTGGTGGGAGGCATACAAGTTGGGCTGGATGGGACTGAGATCAATACCGATAACCTATTGCAATATGTTAGTCTCATTGTCCGGATACTTGATAGCTGTGGTATCGCACTTCTGTCTCAGGATGAGCATCGGCAAAGTCAATCGCCCAAACACCAGTTCCTGTCCCTGCATCTAGAGCGCGCTGCACAGGCTTATTGTGTCCAAGTGGACTAAGGTAAAGTTTTCCACCAAGAGTGAGACTGAAGAGATGATGTTGCAGATCTAGATGAATTAGTGCACATGCAGGCTCCATATAGCGACTCAACTCACCTAATCGGTCTTGCTCAGACTGCATAGACACGTTGTGCATTAGCAAGGCAGATTTGACAGTGAGTATCCATCTCATACCGAATCATTGGGAAGTACATAATTGACTGAATACGTGTTAGTAAAATGTCATTTCAGGAGCACATATACACTCACTATCCTCTTTAAAAGCGTGGTATGTTCTACCGTTCTCTGTGCGATACTGCATAATGCTCGAATTGATAGATGCAGTGCTGCTGGCGGCATCGTCCTGCATTGCGCCAAGTTAGACTAGAGACTCTACACGGTGCTAGAGGCCACGACCCCAGTTCGCGTCGCATTGAATGGGGGGACCTGATGGAACGTACCCCGAGAGCAGAATCGTCATCGCGAAAGTCCTGCTCACTCTTTGAAATCGTGTTAATTTCCCGTCTTCACGTGTCAAGTTGGTATGCAAATTATCCCACCTCAGCCTGGAGATCACTGTCCTCCGTCGTAGGCGCGTGCCTGTCGGTAGTCGTCGCAGTCGCAGTCGCAGTCTCAGTCTTTGCGACATCCTCGGGCTTCTCAGCCTCTGCGTTTGCCGTCATGATCTTTTCCCTCGCCTTTCGGCAATTAAGAGAACAAGAATAAAGTCAGGGTGGTCCAATGCCGCTTATATTGCCGTGGTCAGCCTTTTGATTAATTGAACGAATTGTTCAAAGGAAAACAAAAGAGGTCAAGATTTTCCCCTCAGCGCCCCTCATGGTCCGCGCAAGAGGTGGGATGGAACATGCGAGCGAGCCGTGCCGCCCCGAGAAATCTCGCTACTGGAATAACTTGGTTCCAAGAATTGGGCTGCCAGAGTGAGATCAATCCGCGCACGGCACTAACGTGGCTTGCTTGATTGTTTTCTGTGGCTGGATGTCAGATGTTAGGTCGTGTGTTAATAAACGTACAGCCGGAGAACTACTTCCAAAGGTATAAGATTCCGTGGAATAACTGCTGATTAACCTTTTTTTTCTTGCATATGACCGTTTATCCTCGGGACATGGACCCCAAAACGAGACTTTCTTCCCGGCATGCTTCACAGGGAGTCAAGTCTTGGCATGTTGGAAACCGGGGGCTTCCTCCCAGCAAAAAACTACGAGATAACTAGTGTCCAATGGAGAGCTTTAGGAGTGTCCTCCACTGAACGGAACGCATCGGGTCATCAGCCGTAGACAATAGCGTCGAGCTAGAGTCGCTAGAGTCGATGAAGCGATCCATTAGTGGTGCTGCGCCGTGTGCGGAAGCTCTAGCTTCGGGGGCGCTGGGGTTTTTAGTTTAGGTGCTTCCAGCGATGATGGGACAACTAATCCAGGAGCTAGGCGAGCAAAGAGACGTTGTCCGGTTTTCCCTTGCGCCCAATTCCAGCCGCGGAAATGAGAGAGACCTTGCTACAGTGGAAGATTAATGATCCAAATTCCGATCCCTTCGAAAGCATCTCTTTCTTTTTTATGATCGTGTTCCCACCGTTCCCGTCCCCGCGGTCCCGGCCCGTGCTCTCCCACATCCGGCTCCCTGGGAACGCAAACCAACAGCATCAAGCACAGGTACAGGTCCAACAACCTCAATACAACACGGCGTGCATTGTATGAGACAATTGTAGGCGCAGAATAGTCTTGGCAGCTTCCATAATGGCTGCAGGTGCCCTTATTAACCGCCTGCAAGAGCTCACTACAGCTGTTCGGCCGTCGATCGCAATTGCGGGACTGTTGGTGGTGTGCTTGACGCTCTGGTCTGCGCTCTCGACGTGGAGGCAGTATAATCGACTAAGCAACTTCAAGGGACCTCGTCTAGCTGCGTTTTCGAAATGGTGGTTAATAAAGAAGGTCGGAGGAGGTAGAGCGTACTTGGACTTTTGGGAGGTTACAAAGAAATATGGTATGTTTTTGGAAGCCCAATTGTTGCGCATTCGCAGGTCGCACAAGCTAACAATCAATCTACACAGGCTCAATCGCTCGGGTCGGACCCAACGATCTCGTCACCGACGACCCCGAATTAATGAGGCACATCCTCAACGTCCGCACCGAATATCGTCGCTCCGATTGGTACGATGGTATGCGTTTCAACCCCGGCAGCAACAACATCCTCTCGTGGCGCGACGAGGACGAGCACTTCAAGCTCCGCTCCAAAATGTCCGCTGGCTACGGCGGTCGCGAGGTGCAAGACCTAGAGCCCAAGATCGACAAGAACATTCTCGCATTTATACAGCTGCTGAGAAAATACGCCGACAGTAATAAGCCGGTTGATCTAGGACGTCGCGCTCAATTCTTTACACTTGATGTTATCTCAGATTTGGCTTTTGGCGAGCCGTTTGGCTTTCTGGAAACCGATTCCGATGTGTATAAGTACATCCAGATCACAGAAGAGACGCTACCTTCGGTCATGGTTACGACTGTTGTTCCTTGGCTAGTCAAGGTCTTGAGCTCGCCCTTGTTCAAGAAGCTTTTGCCTTCGGAGAAAGATCGACTTGGTTTTGGGAAATTGATGGGGTGAGCGACAATGATTATTTGCATTGAGAGATAGCAAATCGCTAATGGCCATATAGTATTGCCAAGCAGGTTACAGCTGAGAGATTTGGTCCAGATAAGAAAGTCCAAAAAGATATGTTGGGCTCTTTTGTGGCCCATGGTCTCACCCAGAAAGAAGCCGAGTCTGAGATTCTGCTACAGATGTAAGTATCTACCTAATTACACGAGACCATTTCTAACAGTTCCCCAGTGTCGCCGGCTCAGACACAACAGCCACAGCCATCCGTTCCACCATGCTACATATTATCACTAACCCCCAAGTCTACGCCAAACTCCGCGCTGAAATCGCCAATACTACTTACACAGAACCCATCATCCCCGACTCTTTAGGCCGTGAACTACCCTACCTCCAAGCCGTCATCAAAGAAGGCTTGCGCATCTTCCCTCCCGTTGCCGGCCTCATGGCCAAGCAAGTCCCGCCTCAGGGCGACACCTGGAAGGGCCAGTTCATCCCCGGCGGCACCAAGATAGGCTACTGCGCGTGGGGAATCTTTCGCCGCGAGGATATCTGGGGTGCTGACGCGGGAGAGTTTCGTCCCGAGAGGTGGCTTGAGAGTGAGAGTGAGAAACTGAAGGAGATGGAGAGTGCGCTTGAATTGATCTTTAGTTATGGAAGATGGCAATGCTTGGGACGGCCGGTGGCTTTGATGGAGTTGAATAAGATCTATGTGGAGGTAAGTTGAACTCCTGCTGTGGTGACATTTATGCTGACTGGGGACTCAACAGCTGCTCCGCCGGTTTGACTTTTCGATTTGTGATCCTACGAATCCTTGGAAGGTGTTCAACTGCGGTATCTTCTCGCAGTCTGAACTCATGGTGCGGGTTCAACCCAGGGAATGACATGTCAATGTCAGTCTAATCAGGAACACGTTCGGGATTTATGAAGAATGAAGAATACACGAATGGCAGTTAGTGCTGGTTCAATCTATACACAGATTCCGCTCTCTTTTCATTTCTTTCACAATATTATCTACGCTGAAGGGCACAAAATAACTATTGTAACCTGATATCAGAGAACCGAGAGGAATTATACTAAATTCAAAGGTCTTGAAGAGATGAAATCCTACAAGGTACAGGTACCCTACAGAATACAGATCCCAACAGCATCCACTTACTCCTTCTTTTCCTTCTTCCCTTTATTCTTCGGCACCCGTATAAGCCAATACAATCCCAAAGCCGCAAAAATATTAAAAATGATATAAACCCACAACAACCCAAAGTTCCTCCAACGATCACCATAGTCAGACTTAACCCCAGCAAGAAACACATTGGTGTCGCCAATAGTACAGTACGTACACGTACTATTTGCCTCTTTGTCGAGAAGATATCCGCCAGCTTGGTCAATATACTCTTGCATGTACTCACCGCACGTCATCCCTGAAGGCGGTGGGAAAGTGACATACTCGTTTTGTGCACATACTGCATTTGTGTTTGCCACGGCTGTGGATAATATGGCGGATATCAGGTATGTGAACGGACTGACTCGGTACATAAAGATCCAGAAGCGCGGGAAACTATCAGGGGGTGCGAGTACACCACAGAAGATGAGACACATCATGAAGAGGAGGTTGGCGAGGTTTCCTCCTGTTTCGGCTGAGTCACAGCCTGCGATAACGAGGTTTGTAAAGGTGCAGGTGAACAGCATGAAAGCTAGGAATAAAAGAAACATGAGAGCTCCGCGCTCAGCGACGGCATCGGTTGGTTCGGCGTTGCGATATAGCCCGATGGGATAGTACCAACAGACGTACATAAGTGCAGCCATGAGGGTGTTCCATGGCAGTTCGACGATAATTTGACTTAGCATGAAAACCTTCCAGCCGTATGTTTTGGAAGGTCGCTCTCTAACTTCGTACAAATCTCTTTGCGTGATGAAGTGCGGCATCTAAATAGTTAGAAAAGGTAACACAGAGGGAGCTTCTGGACGAACCTGTTGTTGCGTGAGCTGTCCAAAGACAGTCAAAACCTGGAAAATGGCATACATCTGATTCTGCAGGCCAAGTGCCGTGTTAGGGGCTTGATAGAATGCGAACCCGATAAACAAGGCGATCAAAGTACATAATGCTGTCTTGGAGTAGATATATGAAGGCGTTCGCCAGTATTGTTCGAAAACACGTTTCGTGACGTATTTCAGCTGTGTCGTAAACGTAGCAGCGAACTCATCGTACAAGTGAGGATCTTCATCCTGAACCTTCTCAACCCTGTTGCGAGAAAGCTCTCTAAGATAGTCCTGTACAGCAGTGAATTCGGAGGAATCTTTCCAGATCTGCGGCCAGTCGAGGTCCGTCTCGGAGCCGGGCGCTGCGCCGATGACTTCGAGCATCCATTCTGCTGGATTGGCGTCAGGGGGACAGGGTTGTGCGCCATGTCTTTCGAAATAGCTCGTCATGGCGCGGGAATGTTCGCCTACGTCTCCGAAGTACACGGTTTTGCCACCGCTGGCCAGGAATAACAAGCGATCGAACCGTTGGAAAAGCATCGCCGATGGTTGGTGGATGGTGCAGAGGATAGCCTGTCCGCTGCGGGCGAGCTTTTCTAGAAGGTCGAGAATAGCCCATGATGTCTGCGAGTCTAAACCTGATGTTGGTTCATCGACGAAGAGCAGGACAGGTGGCTTGGCAGCAAGTTCGACACCAATAGTCAAACGCTTCCGTTGTTCGACGTTTAGTCCTTCGCCGAGAACTCCGACGACTGCCTCGGAATAGTCCTGCATATCAAGCATTTTAATAACCTCATCGACATACGCGATCTTTTCCTTGACGGGGACGTGTTTTGGTTGGCGCATTATGGCTGAGAAGTTGAGGGCTTCGCGGACGGTTGTTGTGGAGAGGTGCAGGTCTTGTTGTTGGACGTAGCCTGTTTTTCTCTGGAAGGATGCGTCGCGGAGTTTGTCGTCTACGAGAATGTCTCCGTGGATGACGCCCATGCTTGTGCGGTCAGCGAGGCAGTCGAGGAGAGTTGTTTTGCCAGCTCCAGAAACGCCCTGGAGTTGTCAGTTTTAAACAGATATGACTGCATTTGAGCAACTTACCATTAGAGCTGTCATTGTACCGGGCTTGACCCAACCAGCAATATTATCAAGAATACGCCTGTTCTCACTCTTGATCTTGACATCGTAGCAAACGTTGTTCCAGTGGAATACACTAGTAGACTTGAAGCTCGACGGGTGTCCTTCTCCATATCCCTCTTTTTCTGTGACAGTTCGGCGACCTGGCGGGCTAGACTCGGCATCGTTCTTTTGATTCGCGAGCTTATGTCCCCGACGGAAAACAAGGACTTCTCCCTTAGACTTTTTGGCGCTGACGGTCTCTGCAAGAAACATGTATGTACAAGTGAAGAAAATGGTAAATGCAAAGACGATACCGACGTTTCGCCATTTGTGGGCGTGGTAGTAGGAGAAAGAAAGATTGATGTATGCGTCTCCTTCGACCATAGGCTCTCCCTGGACGGCTCCAACGGTTGAACAGACGCGGTTCGCGGAATCTACGTTAGGGTAAGCCGGGACGAAGCGATTGCACTGGAACTGTCGATTGTGAAACTCATTGACCATGAGTGATTCAAAAGCGTAGCCGAGGGGATTGACGTAGTTGATCCACCGGCACCAACCCAACATATAATCAATCTGGATAATGAAGCCCGTGAAAGTAACCATGGCCAGGATCAAGATGGCAGTAGGAACCATGGCTTGCGAGAGTGTTCGAGAAGCCGAAGCAATCGTTCTGAAGATCATAGACATGCAGATCGTGACGAGGAAGGTGATGAAAAGGAAGAAGAAGAAAGCACCCGGTTCTCTGCGAAGGTTGGTCATGAAGTACAATGTGAGGTTGAAGAAAAGGGCGTTGAGGATCTTGTATGGTAAATCGCAGAGCATAGATGCCACGGCTTCGGATGATGGATGGTATAGTGCGTAGCGAGCGTGCTTTTCAACGATAGGTCGCTGTGCGTATAGCGTGAGAATCTAAGAAAGTCAGTTGAACTTCCAACCTCAACTAGATCATAAAATAATTACCTCTAGAGCACTGGCAAACGCACTCATGAGACATCCCACGAAGAGTAAAGCACCTCTCTGGTAAAAGCTCGCCGTCGTCTGATCAAGATTATAGAAAATACTCCCCACAATCACAGCCATGATGACATTCCCAAAGAGCTGCGTCAGCGTTATAGTTGGGTCCGTAATCAACCTCTTGAAACCTCTCCACACGCAAAGGCTGGTCTGCTGCCAGTAACTTAATGTGTAGGGACTGTTCTTGCGCTGGCTCTTGGCCTGCGCCGCACGCCTGTTTGCTCTAAACTCTTCTGCTTCAGGACCGTTAATGGGAAAGTTGTTTTTGTACTCTTCTATTTCGCGCTGAAGCTGAGCGTTGGCGAGGGAGGCTTTCCAGGCGGCGGCGAATTCGTCGGGGGTTCGTGGGGCGCGGTCCTCGAAGCCCTTGCGGATGATTCGCTCTTGGGGGCTTGTCATTGATGTTAGGAAGTCTGGGACAGTCTGGCGAGGTGGGCATTCAAAGCCTAGATCAATAAAATATTGCTTTGCTGTCTTGGCTGAACCGAAGTAGATCTGACGGCCTTCGTATAAGACTACGGCTTTATCGAAGATATCGTACGCAGCCTGCGGGGCTTGATATATGGAAACCAAAGCCGTAGTATCAGACATCTCTGTTTGGAGACGCAACGTCTTGCAGAATTCCACAGCGTTAGCAGAGTCGAGACCGCGCGTGCTATTATCCCAGCATTGCAACGGGGCGCCGCTAAGTGAGGCCTCTGCGATAGTTACTCGTTTTCGTTCGCCGCCTGACACGCCGCGGACATATTCGTTGCCGACTTTGGTGTTAAAGGTGTGGCTGATGCCGAACATGGCCATTACGACATCACGGGAATGCGAGATGAAGGTTTGTCGGTCAATGCCTGCTGGGATATTTCTTGGGGCTCTGGCGTGGGCTGCGAAGGTGAGAGTGTCGCCGACAGTGAGATGGGGGAAATGGACGTCGACTTCCGCGGTGTAGATGGCTTCTCCGCGATGACGAGTATGCATTTCTTGAGCCGAGATGCCTATAGAAGTCAGTTGGTATGTCGGAGAGCTGCAGTTGGTATTTCTTACCTCTGTAGTTGAAGTATGCATCTTCACCGATATAAATCCCATTAGTCTCCCCCGATATCGTTTTAAGAAACGTCGAACACCCAGAGCCAGGCGGTCCCAGCACCACCAACATCTCGCCGTTCTTCACAACACCATCAAAATCCCTGATGATATCAATACGCGTCTTTCCATAACCCATCAACTGTCTCGGCCACGACGCAACCTCCAGCCAGACGTTAGCCACGTTCTTCTGGAAGTCTGTAGCCTGGCCGTAGCCAAACACATTGAGGTTCTGGTAGCAAACGCCAGCCTTGCGGTTTGTGAAGCCTGTTTCGCTGTGCATCTTGGAAATGGACTTTGCCCACGCCAAGGCTTTGAATTTGCTGCTTCGTGGGTTGAGAGGGCTGTTTTCGTCGGCGGTGAAGGGGTTGCCGCTGATGGTAGATAGTTGGCTTTGGTTTGTGTACTGCCGGGCTAGATTGCGGACGATGCTGTGTCGTCGTTCTAGTTCCGAGTCTTCGCCATCTTCTGTGCTGGTATGGTATGCTGTTGCGTCTCCGTCAGGTGCCGAGGTGGTTTTGTTTGGTAAGCCATTTCTAATAGTTGAGTCTGTAGTTGGATCCGGGTGTGTATGAGGGCTTTCGTGAGGTTTAGTAACTACCTGTTCATGGCTCGATATATTTGAGGTTATCCCGGGGAGTGTTCCAGGCTGGACGGGTGTGCCGCCCATGTAAGTCGATGCCATGGTCAACAGTGGATATTGTAGAGGTTCCAAAGACCGCTAATAGTCCTCCAAAAGTTTATAAAATATGGCACGTATTTGCTGCAATCTGCAAGTACGATAAAGATATTTGCTAGGAAATCGAGACGGGAGAGCCAATGAGCAATTACTGCCACTTGCCTGATTTCATAATGATCTGATCTCTGGTTTCACAGTCTGCAACAAAAGAAGATAAATTCTCGTTGAAATAAAGCAGATTTACAGCAAAACAATCATGGTTATCGAAACAAGCGTGCCACATAGTCCAACAGCCTTATAAGACCCAACAGCGGGAATTTAATCAACTGCGTCCCCCCGAATCGCGTGGTCGACATACTTTCAGCTCAACACCTCATGGTCTTCCTAAAACTAGATACGTTGTACATCAATTCTCCGGCTGAAGTACCCCCTGGTCTCGGGGAATTGTGGAGAGCTCTCGGTATGTGTCATGAGTCCGACTGCCCGAAGGTGGCACACCCTAATAAGCATGGATTGTCACCCAACGGTATTTACCTGATGGAGCAGCGTAGCATCCTGGTCCTGGACGTTGAGGTTGGAGAAGTTGTAAACTCGAGGTTTGAGTTTAATTGTATACTTTTAAAGACGCCATCGAACTTCTCCGCAGTATACGAGTTACGATATCGTTGAGATTGGTTTTCGTAAAGCATACGAATATGTCTAGTCCTATCTCTCCTCAAATGGATCAGTTGTCCGAGTTGAGTCCGTCATCTACAAACGTCTCGACAGATCCAGAACCCTCAAAGCAAACAGCTAGTAAAAGGGTACTATCATGTATTCTCTGCCAGCAAAGAAAAAAGAAATGCGATCGGAAAACTCCTTGTTCAAATTGCATCAGGGTAATTTGTTATTCTACTCTTTAGCAGAAACTTATACTGACAAGTACGACAGCTAAAAACAGTCTGCACCCCAAGTCTACCAGCTCCGCCAAGGAAGCGCAGACGGCCGAACCAAGATCTTCTGGAGAGGCTTGCGAGGTGCGAGGAACTTCTCAGGCATTGTACTTGTGTACGGCTTCCGACGCCTGAGGGTAGTCCTCCGGACCATTGCGAACAATCACCTGCTAGTTCGCACGACGATGGAGATTTAAAAAGGAAAACGAGCCTGGGATCTTCTCCGACAAAGGATAGTGGAGAAGGCTGAAAACCTTCAACATTTAAGTGCATCTTTTAAGGAGTTCAACAGTTGATATCCATTCTGGCCAACTTCTCTTGCTTTTTGGGACAATATTTGTGGTTGCTTGCGCTATAAACGGCGAGCCATTCTTTGATTGTTGATTTTGCTTTTTGTTTGCTTGCTTGGGAACATTTCTGAGCAAGACTACCTCGACCTTACGGCAATACCCAGTCCTCCTCTTCACCCAGAGTGCGATCATCTCAGTCACTGGATGGAATAATAATGAAGATCCCCTCAAAAGACATCTATGCATGAAAGTTATTTACGCATCCTCGGTCAGAACTTGCAAGCCCATAGTTTAGAAAGAAAGCATTTTCGGTCTCTTGCCTCCGTCTTCGCATAGCAGAGCAAACCGAGAATCCGAAAACACAAAAACTCCGGGGACCATTGAGTCTTCGTTCAGATCTAACCCCCCTCTACCGAAGCCTTCACAGGGGTGTCGAACAAGGATGCAGAGTGTAGGACCAATCTAATGACTGCCCCGCCTTTTGAATCCTTGAATGATCAATTACTGTCGTGAGATCAACCCCCCAACAACGTGGTCTTGTGGCGTGACAGGCGGGGATGTTCAAGGGTCCGCAGTCCGAATGGATCTAAGCAGAATTTAGTTACTCTTTGTTTTGCGAGGTTTCCTTCGCTGACCATTTTGACGATTCTGGCTCGACACATGGCCTAATATGTGTATGTGCTTCTGGCGATGTGTATCATGACTCCATCATCCTGCTTCGTTAACATAGCTCAATAAATTCCTGGATTCAATGCCTATAGACCTTGGTAGAGTCGTACCATAACCAAGTACAATACACCGCCACCAGGATTTGAGTGGACGGACTACTTTGCAAGTCCGGCTACCGGCCGATACCCCAGATTACCTTGATTAGACCAGAGTCTGACAAGACTGACACACCAGGTTCTCCTCTGCCAATCAACTGGCGTTAAGCTACTTGTCTCACGGCTTTGTTTAAGTGCCATGTACTAAGACTGTGTATGTCATCAGAGTCTTTAGGTAACCTCCATTGGCCACGCATCAAGACGAGTAATTGACTTGTAATCGGACGAAACTGGAATCATCCCTTTTCTGCAAGTCAAGACGACTGGAGGCGCATTGTTGGAGATATAGTTGGTATCCTATTATCTGTTGAAGAGGGGCTACTGGTACTTAACAGTGTTTTCATGCTAGAAAAGCCAAGTCGGACTTTTGGTACTAGAATGAATGAAACAGTATAGTATAGTGTAGAGTAAGTAAAAGCCTTTCTTGTGCCATGTTAAAGCAAGCTGTATTAGCCCCAGCAAGGTTCTAAGAGTAGTCACAATCATCTTTTGTAAGTTCAGTAAACCCACAAAGAGTACAAAGAATCAACCCTGAGTATGAGGAACAAACAGAACGAACGTTTCGACTGGAACGACATTGGCAAGTTATAAATTTACAATGGTTCTCAGGTAATGTACAATGCCGCTATGATATGTTGTAAATAAGACTCTATAACAGAATTAAGGCTTCCTCTCTAGCCGTTTTTTTTTCGGTAGTCTTTTTGAGACTCTAATGAACCTAAAGTCTTTGGTGATGGTGCGAAGACGGGATCATGGCTGTACACTATGAATGTAACGCGGAAGGACATTACAAATGTATCCTGAACTTCGACCTACCATTGGCATACTCAATAAAGGTATGTACGAAGCTCGTAGCGATTGTGAGTTCAGTGAATGGACACATTTCAATGTTAGGTCTGATGCCCCCTAGTAGAAGGAAGGTGTTTCAAGATGAGATGCGCCGGTGTTGGAACCCTACCTTACGTGGGTACAAAACAGTCATAGATGTCTTAAGTGTTAGCAAAGCCCGTGTGGTCTCTATGTCGTCACTATCATGAACTCAAAATAACCAGGTATTCAACGCCTTCTGCTTCAATGTTTAGAATTTCAGTGCATTATGCTGACTTTAGTGTAACGACTGTAGTTTTATTTAAACACTCTTGATGGCAGAACCTGAATAAGACGAAGATGGTCATAACAACCTAGGAAACGGTGGTATACGGGCCGTGGCTAAGAATGTGGGAAACTCTTAGGCTCTGCCACTAACCAAAAGGCCATTGAAGGGAGAATTCAGCCGCATGGCAACCTCTCCATCCTGGAACATTCGCAACCAATCAAACACAGGATTTTGAAACCGATAGGGCTATGCACGGGATCTCGACCTCAGCTGTAACCACGATAAAGAGATAACGCAGCACTAAAGCTAACTACCGTAGTTCTAGACCTAATAAAGTCTCATATTCGAACGATATTATCACATGCGTTGCATTTCATACTACAGAGATGAGCTAAGTTATGAGATAGCTCCCGCCACAGGGATGAACCATCGAAATCTGGACAACGCCACCCAAGTTTGAGCTCAGCATCTGGATTCTTTCTACTATCAGCCCTTGTTTTGGCGTTCGATAGGACTCATGAGGCGCAAGTGGCGAATGCTTCGCATATGTGCCTGCTTTTGTGGCTGGCTGATCACGGAAGAGGCTTGGAGTTTAATACAGCACAGCTGAGCATGTGACTATATGATTGATAGTCTAAAAGCTGTTCTATGGAAGCATATAATGACCTTCATCCCCAAGGTGTTCTGCTGGAGGATATAATTATAAATTCAACTACAAGCACAATGACTTCTGCCATGGATGGAAAGACTGTTTCCACTCCTCAATCCTTTTTAACGCTGCTCAGCAGCCCAGTACATCTTATCATTACCGCCCTTGAACCTATCTTCAAATATCTATTTATCTCTTTCTGGAAAATCATCAATTTCTTCATCAACTGGCACAAACTCCCCACATGGCTCGGCGTCTTCAATCTCCTCGCTCTCCGCTATGAGCTCCGACAGAAGAATTTATACGATACTTCTCCCAACGCTGAATTCCAGGGCACAAAGAAGGGATGTCCTATGAGTGACTCAAAGTTCATCGCGGCTAGAAATTCAGATGGTCTGTTTAATGATCTGAGTGAACCAAAGATGGGCTGCGCGGGGATGAGATTTGGTCGTAACGTGCCGAGGAAGCATACCAAGCCGCCTACTGAGGAAGAGCTGCTCACTCCTAACCCAAGAATTATCTCTGAGAGAATCCTTGCTCGACCGGAAGGGCAATTTAAACCTGCTGAGATTGTTAATCTCCTTGCTGCAGCTTGGATCCAATTCCAGGTCCATGATTGGGCGCAGCATTCCTTTGACACAAGTGGTGAGGGAGATGTTGAAATCCCCTTGGGTAAAGCCGACAGGTGGTCTGAATCAGAAATGAAGGTCCCACGTACCAAACGATCTGAAGTTCTATCTAACCACGACGCTGAGACTCCGGCCTATGACAACGAGAACACTCATTGGTGGGATGCCTCGCAGATCTACGGCTCTACCGAAGCCGAGACAAGAGCTCTGCGCTCCAAGTGCGATGAGTCTACACCCGGCCAACTTGATGTGACGACCAGCGGAGGCGAGCAATTCCTTCCTCGAGCTGAAGATGGAATTCCAAATACAGGATTCCGTCAGAACTGGTGGTTAGGCCTCGAGCTTCTGCATACCCTCTTTGCCCTTGAGCACAACGCCATTGCTTCACACCTTCACCAATCTAACCCTGCTTGGTCGAGTGATCGGATATTCGATACAGCGAGACTCATTAACTGTGCACTTATGGCTAAGATTCATACTACCGAATGGACACCTGGTATTCTGCAGCATCCGGCGCTGAAGATCGGAATGGATGCGAACTGGTGGGGGCTATTGGGCGATAAGGTAAACTTCCATACTCCGGTATCGAAAGGTTGACTAACTCAGAGGTAGTTATGGCACGTCTTTGGTCGCCTATTTGATAACAAATCAGAAGTCCTTTCTGGCATCCCAGGCTCAGACGTCGATCACGATGGCGTCCCTTACTGCCTCACAGAAGAATTCGTCTCAGTCTACCGCCTCCATCCTTTGATACCAGACAACGTTGCCTTCTTCAGCATCAAAGACGGCGAGCATAGAGGCACCCTTCCCATCAAAGAAGTCGCCTTCGAGTCAGCTCGCAAGCCCTTTGCCAAAAAGGAACATGACAACACAGGCCTTGAGCTTAACTTTGCTGACGTTTTCTACTCTTTCGGTGTTAACTACCCAGGTGCTATTCGAGCCCACAATATGCCCAACTTCTTGCGTGATCTGCATATCCCAGGTGACAAGGACTTTCCGAATGGTCGACATCTGGATATGGGCGCGATTGACATTCTTCGGGATCGTGAACGCGGTGTTCCTCGTTATAATGCTTTCCGTCGCCTGTTCCACATGCCACCCGCCAAGAGCTTCGTTGACCTTACAGGTGGCGATGTAAAATTAGCTGCTGAGCTGGAAGAGGTTTACGAGAACGACCTCGAGGCTGTCGACCTTCTCGTCGGGACACTCAGCGAGCCGCTACCTCAAGGTTTTGGTTTCAGCGACACTGCTTTCCGTGTCTTTATCCTCATGGCCACCCGTCGGATCAAGTCTGATCGCTTCCTCGCGGGAGATGGCTGGTGTCCTGAAGTTTACACCCGTGAAGGCATTGATTGGGTGCAAAACAATACTATGAAGGATGTTTTGTGCAGACATTTCCCTGAACTTGCTGCGCCGTTGCATGATGTCAAGAATGTGAGTATTATCTGCGTTTGGAGTTGATAAGTCTGGGCTAATCAACATGATAGGCTTTTGCGCCGTGGACTAAGATTGGTGAGACGGCAGCTTACGCGGGTCCTGAAACGAACAAAACCAGGGCTTAGGATGATGTTGCTTCTGAATAATACACAATGGCTCTTCTTGTTGTAACTTGGAATGTTTTGGGCGGGAGGATATATAATTATGTGTGAAATATCAGAAATTGAATTATGTCCTCATACCACCACAATTTGAGTAAAGTTTTCCAGTGCTTCCACCAAATGAACTTGGGAATACGTCACGTTTTGAAGCTTGATATTTAAATACATGAAATATGATATAAAATATGGCATGGACTACATAACCACCTTAATGTTTCCAAAGTCTTTGAGACTAAACATCCATCAAGTATACCAAGTCAACTCCGGATACTCCCCCAACAAAAAGTACCTCCCCAACTCACGATTCTTATACGCAACCGGATCATGCAAAGTATGCGTCCTCAAATCCCTCCAGAAACGATCCAGCCCAACCTTTGCAGACGTCGCCCTGGAGCCCGTCACCTCAAACACCCCCGACGTAACCCGAAGCCCGGTGTCTGTAGTAACAACCTTGAGGCTGGCCACCCATTCTGCAAACTCACCACGCTGCTCGGCTGTCACACCAGAACGGTTCTGTGAGTACGTTGCGTAGAGGGCGTCAGCCTGGGCGTTGACCTTTTCGGCCAGGGCTTCAGCGGCACGGTAGTGGGCGAAGAAGTTGCCGTAGGTGGAGAGGATGTAGAACTCGTCTGTTGCTTTTTCTTTGTTCTAGGTTCTTGTTAGATATGGGAATTGTGATGGGTTGGGGAGACTTACATCGCCGCCGAAGGGCCAGGGGCGGGTGTTCTTGAGGGTGTATGCTTGAGCGAACTCCAACGCACCAGCGGCGAGGCCGAGGTAAAGGTTGGCAAAGTTGAGCTGGATGCTTTATCAAGTCTGTCAGTATATGGGTTTTCATTGATCCCGGGGATAGACTTACGTGGGTAAGAAGAGACTAGTGAAAGGAATAGCGAGGATATTTGGATCAGGCTTCTTAGCCTCAGCATCCCATCCCAAAGCATCAGCCCACGGAGCTGAAACACTCTCAATATTGACACTTCCAGACTCAGTCAGGCGTAGTCCGACATTATCCCAGTTATGCTTGAACTGAATACCAGGCTGCTGCGTGGGGACGATAGCAAAGATGTGTTCTTCTTTCTCTCCATATACACCTTCTAGAACAGTTAAGTCGGAGATGACACCACCCGTGCTGAAGTTCTTGAAACCGTTGAAGACGATCTTGTCACCTTCTGAGGTAATCTTTAGATCGCTATCACGAGGGTTGACAGCTCCTCCGACGAAGTAGTTGTTGGAGAGTATGAGCTTGTGTGTACGCTCGGCTTGCTCTGGGGTGCCCACGACGTTGGCAGTGGTAGACCAGACAAGGTGATAACCCAGCAGCATTCCAACAGATCTATGACTGGTTAGCGATAGTAATACATCCGTGTTCACCATTACACTAACCCGTCCTTCTTGGTAACTTCTCGAACTGCTCTAAACCCAACACTCCAGGGCTGTTCGCCGCCGCCATATTTAGCTGGACCAAGAATCTTGAGCAGACCAGAGTGTTTGAGAAGAGCCACTTCGGCCTTGGGAGATTTATTTGCTCGTTCACGAGCTGGTGCATCTTTAGCTAGTACATCGGCCACATCTTGGGCACGCTTGATCCAGCCTTCAGCGTCGGTGGGAAGGGTGGACCATTGAGATTCGTACTCATCGTAGATGGCAGGGTCGGAGCTTTCAAAGATTGGTGTAGCCATGGTTTAGAATAGACTTGAACAATATACCTGAGGACAACGGTGACTGAAGTAGAAGTCAATCATTCGGGGGCCCTAATATAAGTATTTGAACATCTTCAGCTCCGAATTGCGTACCTAAAGACTCGTATATCGTTATCAGATAATCAGAACCAAAAGGGTACCTGTATCTGCGGTTCCGACAGCCTCGGTGGAATTGAGAACTATAGTGGTTTAGCTTATTGCGACTTTACTCAAGTAATTGTATCATTGTGTCAGCGCTTGCTATGACTTTTTAGTTACATGAGTTGGCTTGTTGATGATGATTGGTGTTGAGGCCAGACCGGGGTATTGGCGTCTTACAGCACTAAAATGATGGGATGTGCTTCAGGTTCCAAACAACGAAGATCTGTATACTGTCTTGGCATTGGCCTGATATCGTCTTTTGTTTTCTAGCTGCCTTTTAACAAGAGTGTTGTTGATTCGACAACCCCATCGCCACTTTTCTTGCACCCATGTACTCGACGCTTTGACAAGACAATTGAGTTATTTACAAACCTCCATCTACCCGGAGCTTGCTGATAATGTAGTTATTGCATTGAAATTAGGTTACACGTGCCGTCTAAAATGCACGCTACGAGATATTCGGCAGATGGGAGCAGTCGATCCCAAGGTACAGTCCATTTCCAGACCCACTATCTCCGCAAGCACGCGATTTAACTAACACGATTGCGCAACGACTGAATATGCGAGACATCTCTGATATGAGACCTATTTTCCATATTCTCAATCAGCCTCCCCTCACATCTTCTTGTTCCATAGTCAGGCCTTGATATTGCCATTCTTTCAATATGTCCGAAATATCTAACACAGCGGCCAAGCCTAAGAAGCAGCTCATCATCAATGCTTTTGTAGAATCTTGCAGTGGTCATCAATCACCAGGACTCTGGCGTCATCCCGATGACCGTTCATGGGACTTCAATAACATTAGTCACTGGGTCAAACTCGCTCAGCTCCTCGAAAAGGGAAAGTTTCATGGTATCTTCATCGCTGACGTCCTTGTAAGTCACCACCCTACCTCCCAGCACACAATCTAACACTCTCAGGGATCCTATGATGTCTACAAAGGACCTCGTAACCCAGACCCAGCCATCATCTCAGGTGCTCAGTGGCCTGTAAATGAGCCTCTAGCTACTGTGCCTGCTATGGCAGCGGCAACCAAGAACATTGGTTTTGGTGTCACTGTGGCTACTACCTATGAACAGCCTTATCACCTTGCCAGAAGACTCAGCACTGTCGATCATCTTACTGGTGGGCGACTTGGTTGGAATATCGTGACGGGGTATCTTGACTCGGCAGCTAGAAATCTCGGGTATACCGAGCAACCCAGCCATGATGAGAGATATGCAATTGCTGAGGAATACGTCGATGTTACTTACAAGCTTTGGTAAGTATTTCACCGTTTATTTGCGGTGATTAAGGCTAAGACATCTAGGCAATCATCATGGAGAGATGACGCAGTCAAACTAGACCGTGAAAAGGGCATCTACACAGATCCATCTCTAGTGAGGCTAATCAACCACGAGGGCAAATACTACAACGTCCCCGGGCCACACATCTGTCAACCATCACCCCAACGCACCCCTGTCATCCTTCAAGCCGGTACTTCCAAAGCCGGAAAGAACTTTGCCGCCAAGCATGCAGAAGCTATCTTTGTAGCTGGCCATAGCCCTGTGACGGTCGCAAAGAACGTCGCTGAGATCCGCACCCTGGCTAAGGAGCAGTTCGGCCGCGACCCTAAAACTATCAAGTTCCTGGCCTTGTTCTGCCCCATTATTGGAAAGACGCAGGAGGAGGCCGATGCTAAATACAAAGAGTACGTGGGCTATGGTTCTGAAGATGGAGCACTTGCTCTCTTTGGAGGCTGGACGGGTATTGATCTTGCTCAATACGGTGATGACGAAGAGCTCCGATATGTAGAGTCCAACGCCATTCGCTCCGCAGTCGAGTCTTGGTCCAAGTCCATTCCCGGCGTACCAAAGTGGACTAAGCACACTGTTGCAAATCACATCAAAGTCGGGGGTTTAGGGGCCACCGTGGCTGGAACACCAGAGCGTATTGCGGATGAGATGGAGAGATGGGTCGACGAGGCTGATGTTGATGGGTTTAACTTGGCGTATGCACTTATGCCGTCGAGCTTTGAGGAGGTTATCTCGGATTTACTGCCGGTTTTGAGGGAGAGGGGACTGTTCTGGGATGATTATGCTGTGGATGGGGGGACGTATCGGGAGAATATCTATGGCAAGAAGGGTGTTGCTAGACCACCTGCTGATCATCCCGCTGCCAGGTATCATTGGACAAAAGATTAGATGAATATTTCTGATCGGGTAAATGATTGAGAACCATATCAACCAAAAGTGTGATGTGACCGTGTTCAATGAGACAACGACTGAGTAACCTTGTTCAATACTCGGCGAGATAGATTGTGCTGTCGTGTTTAGTTTTAGCCTTGCGTATGAACTCTGAAGTAAGGTTCTACCCTCACAGGAGTCGTGCTGAATTATGATTGCTGCTGTCAACCACTTACTATAATACAAACCGTAAGGTCGATATGCTTTCCACTCATGAAGGTTGTACAGAGAGTACTTCGTTCTTGAGCCCTTTCTTTGGAGCGACTTCCAGTCCACCACTTAGGGGCACTGTAGAATGCAAGATTTATGTAAATAATATACCCGGCAGCTCGATTCACATGGTATCTGGTTCGGTTTTGCCAAACATTTCATCCCATCAGATACATGATTCGGCATTCTTCTATCCTTCGGTATGGCTGCTGAATAAGTTTGCTGTTGGAAGTTTAACTAATAAATCTGCTGCACATGGCCATATCCAAAACTGAAGTCTCCATACTCCTGAACTTTCTTCGCCATATTGAACAACGTAAAGCCCTCATATGTAGAAGAAGACTGTGTTTTTTACAGGTATAACCTTCATCTATCTGGTTGAGATATTGAATAATGTACTTCTCCCACGGACCAAACTTTGATGGGGAGTGGGACGACGTGGTGGATGCATTGCGGTATGAAGCAGAGGATTATGGTATGATAAACTATGTAGCCTGTCTATGGCGAGAAGAGGAAGAGGAAGAGGAAGATTACGAAGCCTTGAAGAAACTTTTGTCGGTTGTCAGGGAGAGAGCGGGACTTGGATGCTTGGAAGAAGAAGAAGAAGTATTTCAAAGTTTCGAATGGAGTTGGGTATGAAGTAGCCAGAGAAAGGTCCATGCAGTATGATTTACCTTTTTAAAGGTCAATATATTCTAAGAGTGTCAAGAGTATTAGGAGCTACAAGTATAAGTCCCATACGTCGTTGCTGATGTTGCTTTTCACATGTATTGTTGGCTACAGGCCGTTCGAATGTTTACCTCTTCACGATAGACGTGACGAAATGGAGTTTTTACATGGCGCTATAGAAATATGACAAAAGATATTGGTCGATAGGCTTTCAAAAAGTACACTTTAACGGTTCTATTAATTTTACTTCGAGACTGTATATGTCTTTAACGATGAGCTTGAGCTGTGTATAAGGTTATAAAATAAATCGTTGCTTAGCCGAGGTTTTTATTAAACGACTTATTCAACAAGACACGTTTATATGCATAGCTACAACCAGAGTAATATTCACCGGTTAAATTTGATAGAAAACATCAATATTCGCGCTTTATACCTCGGTGGTTTTCATACTAGACCTAAACTGACATTTCACTGCGGGCTTGCAGCGTCCGACAAGGAACAAACAAGCTCTGAGCACGGAAGACCATGTTTTAGGGAATAGTGCCCGATCGGTACTGCAGAAGAATTGCCGAGAAAACCCTCCGGATGCAGTTAGCAAAGGGTCGTCTAAGCTGCCATGAAGAGGCACAGCAGGTCTTTGAGGGTCTAGCCATCTGCGGATAAAGACCACAAGTTATTATCCGTAGAGGGAACAAATTCTCCGGTGCATAATTATATGATGAAAACACGTTGTTTAAAGTGTAAACTATCGACGGTTGCATACCAAACGGCCGGTCACGTCTGGTGTTGAGGCACAAGTTTGAATCCGGGGGGATATGCTTAAATCAGAGTTCACTCATCACATTCCGTGACGCGTTGATATGAGCGCTTGCGTCAACTGCCGGAAAGTGGGCGATTCACATTCTCGCAATGCATCTCACGTCACAACCTGAGGGAAGCGATAAGATAGCAATAAATTACGGGTATCTCGGATCTGGAAGAAAAGAAAAACATGGGATCCCCTGTGGGAGTCTCAACGTGGCGTCATTCAACGTCAGTTAATGGTTATAGCTTTACAGCGCGTCACTAACTTGCAGAGGGTGATTGATTCCTCAGTGGCGCCGAAGGTTTTCGGCATAAATGTATGGAACCATGAATGAAACTAGGATAAAGTTTGAGAAAATATGTAGGGTATAAGGATAATATATTTATGCTTTCTGGGGGTATCGTTATGCTAAGTTCATGACGCCATAGATTTCAGGTGCTAAATTAGGGAGAGTCGGACGAGCAACGCTTCTTGGGGCGCTGCTCTAGCCATGAGGATGTCACAAAGAGAAATGTTGCACTGCAGCGTGTTAGTCTCAAGCCGGGAATACGCAATTGAGTGCGAATACATACATGACTCCTGCTCGACATAGAGCGGTGGCTTTGATGAGTCGGATGCCGACCTGGCAGACGGGCTGGTGCATGTCCAGATCGTCTTCTGGGTCGCAGGAAATGTCGCTGGCCATGAGGACGACCATGGTACCCGTGACGAAGGGGCTGATAAAGAGGAACCAGAACCACGCTCGCAGGGCCTTTTCTTTTAGTGTGGCGCCGCGGCTGGGTTCGCTGTCGAGGGCCTCGGGGCGGAGGGACGTGTAGATGAATACGGCGATGATGCTGAGGACTTCTAGAGTGCTGATGATTGCAGCCAGAATACTACCGCGGGTTAGGTTAGATATCTCTGTGCGACAGCGACGCGGTGCAATTGAAGGTAGACTTACAGGAAATCTGGGGCGTTGGATACGCTGATCTTTGTGAAAGGGATCCACGATATTAACATGCTGGCGATCCATGGCAGGGCGAATGCCACTGGCACGACCCTATTGGCGAAAATTTGTCGTAGACTCATCCCGTCGCGCGCAACTGGCTGCGCATCTAGACCTTGCTCGAGTAAATGCGTAGATAACGATAACTCATTGTCGCTTTGAAGACGACACTTCTCGTGGATGATTTTATCGTCTTGCCATGTCGGTAAGTGGGTTGCTGCTGAATTGGCTGAGTGTTCCATGATGCCCGGGTCTCTCCCACTTTACGCAAGTGGCCGTGTGGCCGTGTATGTATACGGAGTAGAAGGAGGAGGTTTGGTTCGTTGCAGGCAAAGACAGATAAGTAGAAAACCACCAAAAAAAAAGATAGATGAGCACACCAGACGTGATAGTGCTCTCAAGAGACAACAGCAGATGGCCCGACTTTTAAACAAGCCGTCCCTTCTCTCCCCCCTCCATCCGGTGACGCGGGCAGCTCGCTCTTCTACACCCCGGAAGCCGCCAGGCCAGAGCGACGGCCCCACGGCTAGATAACGTTTTGGTGGCCCACGTGCATCATCCACCAAACGAGAGCCAATGCCAAGGCGGCGCACATGTGAGAGGCTGGACAAGGGATTGGATATATTCAACTAAGCAACATGTCTAGGTGCCTAGCGGTAGTCACTTAGCCAGTACAGTATGAGCACTGGCGTTCAATACCTTAGTAGGTACCTTACTGTAAACGTAAATGGAAAGTAAAGTAAAGTTTATCTGCCGGTACGTCACTCCTCTTTTTCTGCACACGGGTCGTCGCAGATAAAGGGACAGAAGTCAAAAAAGCAGGGAACGGATCTGGGGCCAATCACTTACACCACATGGGGGGCTGTTTTTGTTTTTTGTGCTGTTATGGCCCCCCCGAGCTATTGAGCTGAATGACGCAGTGAACGCGCTTGGACTTGAGTCAGTTCAGGTTCCTGTTTCTCTCTGGTCTGGCGAATTACGTATAGACCAAAACACGGATACTCTGCGGGGATTTGATTGCAGTCCATTCTCATGCAGGCTGCAGCATGGTGATCACCACGAGGTTTTCCTGGGGAAATGCTGCTCAGAAAGTCACTGCTCCAGAATTCGCGGCTCAATTATCTTCTTATTCAGCACACCCACCACATCATTCAACTCCACTCACCATGTTTTCGTTGGCTCGTGGATTTTCTTTATCTTATCTGATTCATCAGCTGCATTGATCCCACGACTGGTTTCGCAGCCTATCTTAGATAAACATCGTGATAGCCTTATAACCATTACTACCTATCTCGCACCGAAGGAAAGTCTAGTCTCACTCTCATACCGCAACAAGTTGGCCTACCTACCTCATACAATAGACGTCTGGAAACGTAACTTTAGGCAGAGGGTCATGGCGATACTACTCCTTATGCGCGACCGAGGTAAATGGCACTGGGGATCAACGTGTAAAGTAATTAGTCGTATTTCAAGCAGTCTATCCCTCTATGTTCTCGTTGAACGGCCCTATTTATGGTCTAAATGTAATATTAAATATCAAAAAATGTCATCAAAATGCAATAAACTCTATCCTCATCCCCTCAACATCCAGAAGCTATTGCCCTCCCGCATCTTCGCCCTCCGTCTTCTTACTCCTCTTGGCCTTTCTCTTCTTTCCTCGACCCGTCGCCGTCTCTGCCTTTCGTTTGGTCACGCGTCCAGCTGACTCCTTGCTTGACTTCTTCTGCGCCGCCCTCCAGTCAAGCAGTCCCGGGTCGAATGGCGGATCATGCGTTCTAAGCTTGGTATCCCAAAGATCATACGCCAGAAATGGTAGAAATGGTCCATATGTCTGGTCTCGAGATCGGAGACGCCCCAGAACCTCCTTGTCTCTCCAAGCCGCAACATTGGGCATTCTGACAGCTAGTTTGAAGAACTGGATCAGCTGTTTCTCTTTGTCGATGATTCTTTGGAAACATTTGAGATCCCACGCCGCCATGCTCTCAAACATCCAGCGCGGCCGGAGACCGCCCTCTGGGCCATAGGTGTGCGGGATTGTCCATGCGTGGCTGAAATCTGCGAGGTGGCCGTCGATGTATTGCTCCGTCTTGAGATCCTGTACAATAATACCCGACTTGTGCAGATCGTGCAAGTTACGTAGCAGTTGGGGGAGTTGCTTTACACGTCTCTGACTTAAGGCTTTCTCGGACAGCACTTTTTCGGGCCCTGGGATCCATTCTTTGACAATGCCGAAGGCAGGTTCGTTGCCGTTCCAATTATGTGTCATGGTCCTGATATAATATTTCTCCAGTTCCTCCGCATTCTCCTCTCCAGAGGCTGCAGCGCCGATAGCAGGCTTCAAAATGTTGTTGTAGTAATCGACGAAGGGTTGTCGGACCTTGTCATCTTTCATATCCAGGCGTACATAACCATAGACTTTGATGGCAAGGTCCTCACGGCCCAGCTCCCTCAGTCGTCCAAAGACCCGACACTCATTGTAGAAAGAGGTAGAGTCTAGGAGCAGGCTATCGATTGCGGACTGGGGCAAGCCGTCGGTTGGTTCCAGGGGCTCCCAATCCTCGTTGTAGGAACGCTCTTTGCAGAAGTAGCCCCCCGGGTTGTGCCATGGGATCAGTGTCCCCATGTGATGGAACTTGAGTGATGTTAGACGTCTAAACATGGGAGTGATAAGGATGTAGAATAGTCAACTTACAAACTTGATGGCGTAGAGCCTCCCGTCCAGCTCAACCTTCATAACTGTAGAGTGGCTCCCAACTCCCACTTCATCGAGGATCTTGAGGTCGTGCTTTGTGGTGTCATCCGTGAAAGCCTCTAGTTTCGGGCCTGGGCAGGGCGGAAGCGGTTCCAGTGTAGGCATGTTTCATGAGTATCCTGTGGTGATGAAGGTGTGTTTTGAGCTTGCTTGTGTGAGTCTGATGCGTTATAATAGTAGAGCGGTTTGAAAGGAAATAAAACGAGGGAATTGTCGTTCATTTTTAACTGGCGTTTCATGGTTTAAGAGCTGGAAGATAACCCTGAAGGACATTGATGGCCGTGCAGTAGGCGGCTCTCAAAGAGGATGGGTTTCCATGGTGTGATAGACAACCAGGGTAATTCTTACAAAGAAGGACAGAACAAAGCAATAATAACACGCAACCTGTGCGCGAAGCTGGCCATTGGCTTAGTCCTTTGTTTTGTCCCTGCTGAGATAGCTCTTCTTAGTAGTCTAATTTGCAACGAGAGGCATGGCTAACGGAGAGACCGAAAACTGACATATCTTTATTCCTCATTAATGGGAAATTAATTATGCAGTATGATTTCTTTGTTCCTGACGTAGACTTCACTTCCAATCTTAGAAGCCAGCTCGCCATGTTAAAGCCACTATTTTTAGTACCACACATCTAACAAAGAAATAGTCTTGCTGTTGTGATTGGTCACCGAACAGCGACCTGTCTTCAATGAAGTTGAAGATACCGTCATGTCAAGCAGGGAGACTTTTGCTGGATCAGATGCGCTCAGGGTTGTTGCTGAAGAGGTGATAGCTCATCTCTTGGAGAAGTTCTGCAATTGAATGTGATTTTGCAGGACCAACAAGGGTTATACTTGAGCCATATTGACAGCATACTCAGATCAAGGTTACCACTCTACTGTCCCAGCGATCTTCTTTCAATGCTATCGTATATCAGATTTTAGTGTTTTCAGCGTGCCCTTGACTGATCATGGTTAGGAATATAGAAGCGGCAACACAGAGCCAGGGAACAGCTACATAAGTAGACAGACTCCGTACAGGCTCTAGAACTCGCAGCATTCCCCAGCCAGTCAACTTTACAAGAAACAAGCCTCCCACATATTGCCACAAGAATACCTCACTATTCGTCTCTTTAGTTATCACAATGGACTCCTCCAACTTCGCCTCTTTAGACCACACAGCGTCGCCCACCCTCTACGCCGCCCTGATTTGACCAAAGAATGCCGAATGTGGAGACTGTTCGAGATGATCAAATTGCATTTGGTTACCGCTCCGGTCTATCAGTACTTCTCAGAGATACTTCAATTAGCAAAACTCCAGCGCGCTTGGTTGTGAGTTGCTTCTACCACGCTAGCACATGGCAATCGAACCTCTTGCTGCAGGAACTCGCCCGCCAAGGCCTACTCCCCCTTCAACGTTTGGCTACGTACTGTCTGCTGTCCAACACACGCTACGGCTTCATCTTCACTAGTGCGGAACTCGTTGTCGTGCGCGTCAGCGGTACTACAGCCTGTCGCCCTGTTGCCCCGTGCCGGGTTGAGTGGCGGTCCATCCCTTGGAGTGCCTCGGGACCGGGTGTCTTGACTGTTAAGTTCTCACTGTGGTCCCTGGTCATGATGAGCCTGCAAGCGGAGTATCGAGCCATCTGTACCCCTGAGCGAATTCTGCCAGTTCATCTCTGGTGGCGCTATCGGAACTGTGAAAGGAGAGAGGTCTTTCGACATCATCTCTGCATGAGAGAGGTGTTTCAACGACCTATCGGGGCGGTCGTTGAGGATATGAACTTGAATCTATAAGATTGTTCTCAAACGAAACTGTGAATGAGGAAAGAAGAACATAGTCGCGTTTCTTCGACCGCCTTTTGATACAAATCGACCCTGGGAGGCATCAAGGAAGAAGGGTCCACTAGCTTTGTTTTATGCATCGTTTTCTTTTCATTGTTTTCCGCTTTGCATCTGTTCAGAGTCTGGGTATGTTGGATTTTGGGTCTCTGTGTTTCTTGCGATAGATTTCATTTTGTTAGTCTAGATATGTGGTTAGGTCCTCGGTTTTCCATTGAGTCGTCTTTACGCATTTACAAGATAGAGTTTTGATATATGACAATGCCCTGTTGTGCAAACTACGTGATTGTTCTTTTGGTGATGCGGTAACCTTGTCCAATTTTAACGTAGATGAAGGTCATGTAATATTCCTGATTTCTGTGCTATCTCTTTGGCCAAATGGCATAAAATCTATTCTAGTAACCTCACAATATCGCGAAGGATTTAGTTCACCATAGGGAAACATGCGCCTCATCGCATAAACTCCAAATCCACCATCCCCCCATCCATGAAATTCATATCATTCGGAACCTGCTCATACCCCAACCCCTCAAAGCCCACAGCATCCCACC
>ONZP01000326.1:0-41980 GCA_900312805.1 Fusarium torulosum
TACTATTGGCGCGCTGCAGTTGGTCACTCGCGAGCAAATCTCCCAATCTCCCTCAGGGGAGCCAGCCTATCAGTGTAAAGCCTTGACAGGCAAAGGAGCCGATCCATGCAGATGGAAATTGAGGTACCTGAGGTCTTGCGGCGCTTTACGCAGAGGATCAAGTACAGCCCCAGATAATTCTACGCACCAATCATTGACCTCACGCTAATGCACGATTCGTATAGCGATTTGGCAGGGATAGTGCATGCTTATTCGTCCTCCCACATTTTGCCCCAGATAATAGATAATGCGATGCCCAAGTTTAATGCTTCAGTCTGATATCATCTTTTGAGCCGCATCGCTCGCTTGCATCTCCCACAGAGCCAGGGTATGCTATACGAATCGTGCATGAAGCTAAGCCCCGAGCTCGTCAACGACAATCCATGCTAACGCCTTGAAACATCAACTTCCTCCGCGTTTTCCATCTCGGTATCGTCATGTCGCCCGTTTTCCCGTCTCAATGTTGATCCATTGGGGTGTAACTTTGGTTCTTTGGGCTTGAATCTACGCTCTGTAGTGAGGAAAATGTACATTCCCAGGCGGGTATGAATCCTCTTGGCCTAGCCCACACATCTACACGAAACTTGCATCTCTATCAATGTACGGAGTAACTGGGTCTTGGACGTTCTTCACATCTCTACTTGGAAGCAAAGATGAGTGACAAAGTGCTAGCTACACTGTAAGAGTCAAAGTTTGACTCCATATCAACCGTTATTGCTTTGAATTTTTCTTCTCCAACTTGATCCCTGTTACTGCGAATCTATCCTCGAGCCTGTTTTTGACACAAGACGAGGTTTTTGAGAAGTCGTGGATAGTGCTTAGAACTACTGCTACCTGTTTTGAGTACTCATTCCTCGTCATCTGCTTGTTTCCACGAGTTTCCTTGTCCTCCACCTGCTCTATTCGTCACCGACAGAACATTCACCCCTTTGAGCTCCTCATTTGGTCGTGTTGATCGTATTTATACAGCTTCTTCGGATCCTCATAACTACTCAGGTACCTACGTAACTGGAACTGCTCTTAAAACTGCCCGGAAACACTCAGACGATGTGACTCTTCCGAGTACCTCCAGACCAGCTGCCACTATATGTCTCATATTATATCAGCAGGCTCCTGGTTTAGACGAGTCATTTTCGGGACATGTTAGATATCCCCTTACCCTCTCGTGTAGATAGGTACCTACCTACTTAGGTATGCAACAGAAGTTGGAGCAGCAAGCTATCCTGGAGTCACTTACTCGTGTGTCGCCCCCCAGGATATATCACCCACTGCCGGTTTCTTTGACTAATACCACACCACTCTTTCGGTCCCCATCATCTACTATTTCATCATTCACTGTGTTCGAGACTCTCCAGAAGGTACCTTTGCTGCAGGGCATAGGTAGGAGCGGTGGGGTGTTTGCATATTTGCCGGGATTCTTACACCTAGTACCTAGCCACCACATCGACACTCTGGCACCCATCGAAAGTTTCTTACATCTTTATACACAATGCCAAATTACGTACCCGCAGAAGCAAAGTCCATTTCGTAGTAGGCCTGCCTCGCAATATGACACTACTTGTTTATTGCGAATCCCTTTCACTCACCCCCTCTTTGACATCAGACTTCTATTGATGAGCCGACTTGGCATCCCACTTTACAGGAGTACACCCTCTCTAGGTCGCTCGATGTCCTCTCCTATTATGATGACCCACAGATATACATGTCTTTGCTGGACAACAGGTACATTTGATCGTTAAAGGGGCATTTCTACCTCTCACCTATGTTCTAGCCACTACCACACTTATAACACTTTCACTCATCTCTAATCTACATGCGCATTGTAGTGACAGACAAGAGATGCCTGTCTTACAATCTTCTAAGATGTTATTGAGAGATGGCGTTAGTAAGTGACTTGAGTCGTGACGGTGTGGCATTCCCTCCTGATAAACACTACAGGATAAGTAACCATACGCCATGCCAGACCTAGGGGCCATATGATAAAATTATGGGAAAATTCGCTGAGTAGGCAGTTCTGCAGTCTCTTTGAAGCCAACGGGTTGTTGAGGGACGTCTGATAAAGTTATGTATAGGTTCGGTCATGTTGGGAATCAGGTGCTGAATTTCCCTGAAGTGCAAAAACAATTTTAAACCTCACGTAATGATTTCATTTTCTCTTCGTGTTCAGATTCTCGGAACTATGTTATTAATTATAAATACCGACGCTATCAGTCATGGTAACCCGTCGCAGAATAAGCAAACAAGCTGCCCAGAGAGAGTGCGATGCGGTTTAGGGTAACCGATTTGCAAGTTGCGTGTAGGATAATGGCAGCACAACCAGCTCGCGATTGTTACAAAAAGAGATATTAGGATGATTTGAAACAATGTTTCTTATAGTTCATATCTATATGGCTTGATCATCAATAAACATGGATCAGTTATACGAACATAAGGGCTTATGAAAGGAATATTGATACACGAGAACAATACCAGTCAGGGAAAAAACGATACGCACAAACACAAAGCCATGCATGATTACACTTAGAAGTTACAAATACTTATCACAAGGAATGCGAGACAAGATAAATTTTAATCGTGTTTATTAGGAGTATCGCAGAGTCTCCCATATCAGTCCAAGTCGCAACTTTGGGGTATCATATTCTCATCGTCATGCTCATCGTCCTCTACTGTAATCAATGTCGTAACTGCTGATTTACTCGCGGCGCTCAGCCTCGGCCTGCTTCTGGATGTCGTGCTCGACACCACGCTGGCGAGTCTTGCCCTCAGCACGGAGCTCGTCGTACTTGGCCTCCTTCTCCTTGTCACCGGTAAGGTTGGAGACAGCACCGCCAACAGTACCCTTGGCACGCTCGCTGATACCAGAGCCGAGGTCGCTGAGCTGACCCTTGGCCTCCTGGTTTCTACCCTCAAGGTTCTGCTCACGGCCGGATTGCTTCAGGGACTATCACATATGTTAGTAAAGATCAAGGACCCTGTAGTAGTGTATTAGCTTACCTCGTTGCCGATGAGTCCACCAATAGTCTCCTTGGCGGAGCCAGCGGTCTGGTTCCAAGAACCCTCAGTGCGGTTAGGGTCATCGCGGGCAGCAGCGCCAGAGCCGGAGATGGTGGCACCAGGGAGCTTGGCGGTAGCATGAGAAGCATCGTGCTCGGCCTCAGCCTTCTGCTTCTTGAGATCGCCGGCAGCCTGGTCGCTGGTGTTGCCGGTGATACTGCCAATAGCGTTCTGGACAGCACCAGTGGTGGAGTCGACGATGGACTTGAGAGTGGAGGGCTGAGCGTCAGACATGTTGATAGAGTGTTTGAGTTGATTTGGGTTTGGTTGGGTTAATGTTTGTGTGTTGGTAGAGAGTGTTGATGGTGTTCTTGAGTTCAAGGTTGTTGATGATGGAGAAAATAAGATGGGCTGAGAGCAGGAAGAGGAGAGAGCTTTATAGTAATCTTCAGGAAGTCCATCACGAAGGAGAGATTCATCAACAAGGCAGCTGCGACTACATAAATGATGTCATAATCTTTAGAGAATGCAGTGACGCGCCGCGTGGAGGGGAAGAGCGCATGGTGGGCAGCTGCTTATGACGTCAACAAAGGAAGGCATCATCTGCAAACAATTCATGAAACAAACACCGAGAAGTCGTCTTCCATGTTTAGAAGTGGATGCGAGCAACGTAATGATACCTGACCAACATCACTTGGCGCCTTTAGGATTGGAAAGATCGAGATTGGGGCAATTTCCATGTGCATTCGTTGGATTCTCAAGGGTTCTCTTGGCAATGCATGTGATGGCAAATCATATGAAATAGGTAACAGTGACGAAGTACAAAGGCCTGGAAGGGTCTAAGAAGATTTCATGCAAGATGTAGCCAGCAGTATGCAGACACGGCCTTTGGTGATTGCGTCTGATAAGGTGAAATCTTTACACGCAAAACGTGGCCAATATTCGCCATAATGAATGGTCATGTCTCATTTTGTATCTATCTAGTCCTTGATCTCAGCCCCTGTCATTCCGTGCCCAACAGGCAAAGCACGTTTCCCAGTGCTTGCTTCTTGTGAACGAGAGGCGCCTATTTGTTGTCCTATGAACCAGATACCCAGATAATTCGCAAGTGTCCTTCGGCCAATGACTCCCTATTTTCGTCCTCAGAAATTTAAAAGAAAGAGGTATCTCTGATATTACAGTAAGCTATACAAACACGACTGAGCATTGCCCCAGCTGTTCATCGTCATCAACGTCCTTGATTCATACGAGGATTTGACACTGATCAAGAAACTCGAATGGAAAGGAATATTCATCATTATTGCAGTAGAGCTTAGTGCTGGCTCCACTGAATGGTGTCAAGGTCGATACCCTCCTGTACGAGCTCCCAGAGAGGGCTCAGCTCCCGGAGGAAGGTGACACGCTCTTGTACCGCCTTAAGGACGTAATCGATTTCTGCCTCAGTGGTAAAGCGGCCGATACCGAATCGGATGCTGCTGTGGGCGCTCTCATCACTGTTACCGAGCGCACGTAGAACGTAACTAGGCTCAAGCGAAGCAGAGGTACAAGCACTGCCCGAGGACAGGGCAATATCCTTAAGAGCCATCAGGAGCGACTCTCCCTCAACGTAGGCAAAAGACACGTTGACGCAACCAGGGTAGAAAGAATCGTGGGCACCGTTCTGGGTCGTATGCTCCATAGATAAAAGTCCGTTGAGCAGGCGATCCGAAAGGTACTTGATACGCTTCGTGTCATACTATAATCAAGTCAGTTTCTGATGAAGAGCATACGGTTGAGAAGCAGAAGGATTGATAAGGGTAATACTCACAGGCATCTCAAGCTTGGCAATACGGCAAGCTTCGCCAAAACCGGCAACCAAAGACGGAGCAAGGGTTCCACTTCGTAGACCTCGTTCCTGGCCACCGCCGGTGATGAGCGGGTCGAGTCTAACTCTAGGTCGTCTTCGGACGTAACAAGCACCAATACCCTTAGGACCGTAGATCTTGTGTGAAGAGATGGACATAAGGTCGATGTTCATGGCGTTGACGTCTAGAGGGATCTTGCCCACAGCTTGAGCAGCATCAGTGTGGAAGAATATCTTCTTCGATCGACACAGCTTGCCAATCTCCTCAATAGGCTGAATAACACCAATCTCGTTGTTGACAGTCATAACACTGACAAGAGCAGTCTCGGGCCTGATAGCAGCCTCAAGGTCTTCCATTCTGATGAGACCGTTGTTCTGGACAGGAAGGTAAGTAACCTCAAAGCCCTCGTCCTGGAGATGGCGACAGCTGTCAAGCACACATTTATGCTCAGTTTGTGTTGTGATAATGTGCTTCTTCTTGCCAGATCGGCCAAAGAAACGAGCAACACCCTTGATGCTCATGTTATTACTCTCAGTAGCACCGCTTGTAAAGATAATCTCCTTGGAGTCGGCACCGATAAGCTTAGCAATATGCTCACGCGCATCCTCCACAGCCTTCTCGCTCTCCCATCCATAAGCATGTGTCCGCGAGTGAGGGTTGCCGTAGGCGCCGACATAGAAGGGCATCATTGCATCGAGGACTCGGGGATCAACGGGCGTAGTAGCTTGCATATCAAGATAGATGGGGCGCTGGCCCTCGTCCATAACTGCTGCTTGCTTCAAGACCTCTGAAGGGGTTTATTAGTATCAATATCAATAACCTCGCTCATATAGCAGAGCGGGAAGAGGTGTACTTACCAGCCATTGGGCTAACTTTGGCATTAGAGGGAGTGCCAGGAGGGGGAATATCAGAGAATGCCGACTTGTCAAGCTTGATAGCCGTCTCGACCTGAGCGTTATCCCTCTTGGTCTCGGTAACATATCCTCGTCGTGATGTTCGCCTCGCCACAACAGCTGCGCGGGCCATGCCTCGCAGAGGAGCCATGGTAACGCGAGAGCCTGAGCTCAAGTTGACTCGGCCTGCCGAGCGCAGGGCGCAGGATGCAATAGTAGAAGCCATGATGGTGGAATTGCAAATGCTGGCAGTTGCAAGGACGAGAAAACGTCAAGCGAAGCCGGAGACAAGACTAGAAGAAGTGAGTTTTGGTGGAGGCGATGAGCTCCATGTCAAAAGATTTGTCATTGACGGGCAAGTCGGCTCGGTCACTCGGTGATAAGACTCCGGCAGATCCGGTACGGCTATTGGCTCAATAAGCCGGGGAGCGGCAGAAGGGGCCTTCTTTAGGCCCTAGCTGCCTAGGTTACGGCGGACGGCAAGCCGAACCGTTTTATGAGGAGGCGGCGATGGTCGTCGAATGAGAATATAAAGATCATCAACTGTGTTGTGGCGAGAAATAGTAGAATATTCAATTGGAGTTTTGGGGGCATTTGCCTCCATCTTACAGTTCTGCACATCTAACTTTTGTCCTCCATGAATACTTTTCTAACCCCAGCATTCAAGTAAGGCTTGTTCCTGGTGCGGGATGTTCCCATTGTTCAGCCTGTGTCAAATGTCCGTGTATCTAAACGAAATGCGCGTGGCTTGGGGCGCAGTGGGTGACCTGACAGCTGAGTGAGATTGATCCCTGGAAGTCGCTGAGTGACGCAACGACCATGACGCATTTGACACTGTAGCTACTGTACCTACGGTGGCTCCTCTAAATTCAACCTAGGCATCAGTGAATAGTCCTGTAAAATTGTCCCCAAATCCAGGGACAGAGAAGCTAACGCTGGGTGATTTAGATAATCGCGACATTGAGATCATGGGTAATAAATGGAATAACCCTTTTGTCGGCACAATTTAGACAAAATATTGACCATTTACGCTTTAACTTTACGGAGTACTGACTTAGAACTTTCTGATCCTTAAAGTTCAGCAGGTGTCTAAATTATTTATTCAACCTGCTGATAGCCACAGCATCGGCATCTGGTAGGCTTGGCAACAAGGTTATGGCCAGGCTGGGCAGCAAAAAAAAAGGTGACCTATACGCAGAAGCTAAAACACAGCCACATAAGTGGACGTCACCGTTCCACGACTCAAGTCGTCTCGTCTTGTCTTAATTGAACGAGCTTGATAAGTTACCTTCTCGTCCAACTTTGGCGGCCTCGCGATCTGAGGATTTTTCGCGATTTTGACACTTCATCCACTGTTAATCGACTCCGCTTCTCGTGCTACACTCATCGCGCGATAATTCCTGCTGTGCTCTTACCATGAGCTTCAAAGGCTTCCAAAAGAGCCTCACGCGGGTAAGCCGTGCCCCTCATTTGGTTGCTGTGTTGGATTTCCAACTTGTTTCTGGCGTGCGCAAAAACGCCATTTTGCGTGCGACTGAATAGTCAAGACACGCCATGGTTATCCTACAGATTGAGGCAGACGTCTAATATCTCTCCCCCTTAGGCTCCGCAACAATTCAAGCAGAAGTTCAACATAGGCGAGCATACCAAGGATGCTGTCTACATTGACGCCGAACGTCGCTTCCAGGAACTCGAGACCGAGACCAAGAAACTTCATGATGAATCCAAAAAGTACTTCGAGTCCATTAATGGCATGCTCTCTCACCAGATCGAGTTCAGCCAGGCCATGACCGAAGTCTACAAGCCGATCTCAGGCCGTATGTCTGACCCCGACTCAATGAAGATTGAGGGTAACCCCGAGGGCATCCGTGCCTGCGAAGAATACGAAGCTGTGGTCAAGGACCTGCAAGAAACGTTGGCGCCGGAGCTGGAAATGATAGAGTCTAGGATTATCCGTCCCGCTACCGAATTGCTCGACGTCATCAAGGTGATACGCAAGACCGCCGCCAAGCGCGAGCACAAGAGACTCGACTACGACCGACACCGCACAGCCCTCAAGAAGCTACAGGACAAGAAAGAGCGCACTGCCAAGGACGAGAAGGCAATGTGGAAGGCAGAGGGAGACGTTGAGCAGGCGACACAGGATTTCAACTACTTCAACGACCTCCTGAAGGATGAGCTTCCTAAGCTGTTCCAGCTCGAGCGCGAGTTTATCCAGCCTTTGTTCCAGTCCTTCTACTACATGCAACTCAACATCTTCTACACGCTACACGAGAAGATGCAAAACTGCGACATTGGTTACTTTGACCTAACACTCGACATTGAGGATGCTTTCCACGAGAAACGAGGTGATATTCAAGAGCAGACTGAAGCTCTGTCGATCTGTCGCTTCAAGACGACTGGGCGCCCACGACCTGTGCGTTATGGAAACAAGCCCGCCCTCGAAGGCCCCAAGCAGCCTGCTCTCCTCACACAGGGAGGCGAGGATTCCAAGCCTTCCAGCAGTACCGTTACCAGCCCAAAGATTGGTGGTGGCTGGCAACGCCCGGCCTCGACCGCCAACGATTCCGCCGCACCTCCTCCCTACACTCCACCTACAGGAGCCAATGCAGGACTGGCCGCCATTGCCGCTGGCAAGAAGAAGCCCCCACCTCCCAAGCCTAAGCCCAAGCCTATGCGGCTGACAGCTCCAGGAGTTGAGACTGTTACAGCTCTGTACGATTATGCTGCACAAGCTGAGGGTGACCTAAGTTTCCGAGCTGGCGATGTTATCGAGATCCTCACAAGAACGCAGAACGAGAATGAGTGGTGGACCGGACGACTGCAAGGCAAAGAGGGCCAGTTCCCAGGTTGGTGCTTCTCTATGCTGCTCATTGTTGATTACGTGCTGACTAGTCACAGGCAATTATGTTCAACTCAACAGCTGAGGAAGATATCCACTGCATTGATTGCGATGGTAGTCGAATGCACGAGATGACTTTCACTATCTCGACACCATGACACGAAGCAAAGCATCACGCCACAACCCGCCCACAATAGACGCTCATAATTTCAAAGGACAGCATAGGCTGGAGCGGAATATAGGAGGGACCACGGCGCACGGCGGGTGAAGCATAGGAGTCTGAGTGGGAAAGACGGAGCCGCAGTCCATTGTGTTCAACGTCCTGGAAACAAGACGATTGACCCCTTCGTTTCTGGAGATGCAAGGAGCCTCTGTGGCCAATTAGATGGGGCATTTCTGGCGTTATGGATAGGGCTTTTGCTTGTCGGCAGAAGCAGATAATACAAATATTATTCTTATTTTGTTTTCGTCCTTTATATACCGATCATCTCTTTGGCTCTGAACTGTGGAAGAGGTTTGTATGACCACGGGACTCCGCTCTTGTGTTATTTAGAATCGTATGTTTCCAGTATTTGTACAATAACTGGACGTCACCCTGAAGCGGACAATATTGTCTTTAGAGTAGTAGCTAGTGAGACAAGGGGTTTATACGTGACAAAATTCGGCATGTTGTCTGTCGCATTATAAGACTGAACTGAACTTTGGTCTCAAAGGGAGCTTCAGACAAGTGAATTGCTCTGAGTATGAGTCATACTCATCGCAACGAAGGAATATTTGAATTCTAGATGAGATAGAATTATTTTCAAGTGCCGGTCAAAAAGTACAAGTAGCAACTAAGAACAAGCTCTTTTCTTTCCATCATCCAACTTCGAGATCGTCCTCCGTCTGCCAGTGTAAGTAGGCAGTGCTAATATGTATCCGATAAAACGGTGCTTATCTGATGTGGGGCGGGACTTTTTTTCTTGATGCTTCAAGCAGGACCTCAATCTTCTGACCCCCCTAAGATCACTTCAACCACTCTTTGCAACACCCCCAAACTGCAGTCAGAATGGCTCCTGTCGAAGAGATTGGAGATCAATTCTCCATCCTCCCTATAAAGATCCCCGCGACATTGTCATATCCAGAAACCGCCATTCACGAAGTGCGCATACGGAGAAATGCGCCCAAGATCCCAACAGCCAACGATTCGCGAAGCCTGTTCCTCAAGAACATCCCCGCAGACAGCACAGAAGCCCAATTCCGCGCTGTATTCACACAGCTCGTAGGCGCCGGCCGATTTGAGAGTATCGCCTTCGAGGACGAGTCGCGAGCACTGCTACCTATTGATCCTGCACAAGCCACGAAACTCACAGCCCTGGTGAAGAAGAGAAAACGTGGGGACGTGGAAGCCGAGGAGAAGGAGCGAGAGGAGGAAGCTGCGCAGTTGCCGCAAATATGGTCGCGACGCGTACAACGCAGTAGTAGCACCGCTATTGTGCTTCTTGCAGACGATAAGAGTGTGCAACTTGTACTCAAGGCCATCACAAAATTGCAGAAGAACAAGAAGTATCCCTCGTGGGATAGCGATATTTCCGATGTCCCTTCGCTTGGCTCTGCATGGATCGCATCGCATTTACAACTTTCGCGCGTCGACAAGCCAGACACCCAGAAGGCTGTACACGCCTTCTTCAGTGCTTTCAACCGCAAGGAGAAGGAAGCAGTCGAGCTGGCCAAGCGACTGCGCAACGAGCCCGACGAGGATGGATTCGTCACAGTAACTCGCGGCGGACGAGCCGCTCCCGCCAGCAAGAACGAGGCCGAGGAGGCCAAGCGCAGAATGATCGATAGAGCTACCAAGAAGAAGTCTGAAACCCAGGACTTCTACCGCTTCCAGATGAGAGAGCGACGCAAGGCGGAACAGATGGCTTTGGTGAGGAGATTCCAAGAGGACAAGAGGAAGGTGGATGCGATGCGGGAGAAGAGGGGCAAATTCCGGCCAGAGACAGGAAGTGTCTGACCCAAGAGTGCAGTTCATTCATGTAAGTCATGATGGTGTTTCGCTTTTACTGTGTCTTTCATGATGACGTCGCGGGGCCACCGAAGCATGATGAGCTAGCGAGATCGATCAGCTGGCTTCCCATCTGGGTGCCGAAAACACCGCGTTACAATCTTCTCAATTGCGTCTGGGATACAAACTTTTTCTATATATTGGCCAGCTGTGTTACTGAGCTGACTGACTAAAATGTAGACTAGTTGTGGAGCTTCTCAGACTCGAGTGCCTGCGCATGTGAAGTAGCAAGCAAGCAGGGTACCTGATTCAGCGTCTGTCGTATTGAGGCGCAAGCCATGTATATCGGCGAGTCAATTAATACATTACCTCGTTGGGTTGAAATTGGGTTGAAACTTGAGACGCGCTATTACAAACACAGACTTCTTGTCACCAGCCGCTCGGATCAAGTCAGACCCTTGGGGTCCGATCAGAAGGGGTCCTTGTTAAATTGAATGAGTAGCCCACGAATTGAGAGCCTGAGTACGAGGGGAATAACCTATTCGGGCCTATGGTTTCTACCACGTTTTACACTCTTGTCCCGCCTTAAACCTGACACCAAAGCGGGGAGGACCCTGTCGGAGACGGAGACACGAGGGGATCTATAGAATGAACATAGAATCAGTAAAGCTTCGAATCTCGATCCATGTTCCATACAGCCAGCTGAGATTTCCTCTGGATGGCTGAGGTCTTGTGTGTTTATGTATGACTGGCGTGTTGTGCTCTGTGTAAGGCAGTAAACATACGCATTATGCTCAATTGCATCATGACTGCAGTATTCTCTCTCTGCGGCGTAATTAATTGGGCTTTTGTTTATCTATCTCTATCGTCCTGTATTCGTTGCCTGTTGGCGTATGCTGTAAACATGTCCGCTTCTGACCCATCAGCATCCTGCTTCAAGGCTTTCTAGCTTGATAGGTGGGACTGCAGCCCTCAAGAGAAGAGAAAACTCCCCAAAATACTCATATGTTATATCATAAGAAGTAAAGAAAAAACTTCAAACATCTGCAGTGCCACCTGTCGAGCGCTGTCTTGTCAAAAGGATGACCCCGGCTGGTCGTTGATTCAGGCCCGCCTCACTTTTCCAGGCCTTTGATTGGTCCGACATTGTTTACTTTCTCCCCCACATAGCAACCAGCCTCTCCCCACCACAACAATTAAAGCAGAGCAAAGCCTGTATACCAGACCATACCGTATCTTACTTAGACAGGACCAGCAGGAATTGATGGGCAAAAAGTTGTCTTGTTCAACTCTAAACGAGCAATAGGGGGCTATGCTATCTTCATCATCGCTTCTGTCTCCCTGCAGTTCCTCTCACAATGATCGATACCGACAATCTTCGCACAGCTTCGCTGTATATCAATAACCAGCTTCTATCAAGAGGCTTACTTCGCGATGGCCAGAGCATTGATTTCGCCGGCGCGGCCTTCAATGGCGATGACTCTGGAGCTACAATGGGGCGTATCATGAGCGTCCTAAACGATTTAATACTCCGACGAGATGTACGATAAATCTCTCCTATCTTTGTTGCTATCATACTAACTCTGCGCAGCGTGATGCAGAACACCGCGAATCCCTCTCGACGACCATGCGCACACTACGCGCCGATAACCTCAAACATACCAACGATATTGCGCGACTTACAGAGAAGCACACAGAAGCAAAGAGAAAACTCGACATTGCAGAAGCTTCAGAAGCTTCACTTAAGACACAGATGAAGTCAGCCGACGCCACCATACGCGGCTTAAAAGAAGAAGTCGCTCGCACAAAAGGACTGGTCTCCCAAGCGCGCGCTGCGTGCGCAACAGACGTGCGTAGACGAGACCGTCAAATCGATACCCTAAAGAAACAACTTGGTGAAGCCGGACGTGCACGAGGATCGCGAGGCAACCCCGGTGTAATCTCTATTACCGTCACAGGCGACGTTAGCGAGGACAAGTCGTCTTCCACACATGGCGGCAACACATCAGATGATGAGTATGACCTACGTAAAGAGACAAATGCTTTCCTGGCAAATCTAGCCCAGAATCTTAGTGAGGAGAACGAGGCCATTCTTGTTATAATGCGCAAAACGATGAAGCAGTTGCGGGACATGAGCGGGTGGAACAACGACAACCAGGATACCCTTGTTATTCAACAACAAGGATGGCAGGACATGTCTGCGGAGCTGGACTCTGTGCTGGAACACATGCGAACTATTCTAACGAACCCCTCGTTCGTACCAATTGAGGAGGTTATGGTACGAGAGGAGGAGATCAGCCGTCTCAAGGATGGCTGGGTCAAGATGGAGAGTCGCTGGACCGAAGCAGTTCATCTTATTGACGGCTGGCGCAAACGCATGGCTGCTAACGGACGACCCATCTGTGATGAGGAACTTCAGATGGGTCTGCGTCTTAGTCCTGTGAGAGTGAGAGATGTGGAGGAGACCAGACACGCATCTGGCCTGAGACTTTCTGCTGTTGCTGAAGAGTCTGAAGACGAAGACATGCACGTTATGAACTCGCCATGTCCTTCGCGCTGCTCTCCAAGCGTACAGCTTGTTCCAGAATCAGAACCCGAGGATGAAGGCGACCACGATCATGAAAGCGATATTGAATCCGACTACGACGACCAAGTACCAATTGACGACTATGACATTGAAGAGCCTAATGTGCAGATTCTCCAACAGTCCACAGCAGCTCCCCTTTACCACCAAGACCACGAGTCTTCACCACTCCCAAATCCTCCACAGCTGAGCCCCCTGAAGGATTCGGCATCTGCAGGAAACCGAGGGTCTCCACGATCCAAAAATCATGGGAAGAGAGACTTCACCACCATAATGGAGGAGGATACTCTGGATGACGACCCCGTTTCTTTACGGTACAACAACCATGAGTCTCGCGACCGTGTCTCGTCTTCCTCTTCCCTTGACGAAGTTCTCCTCAAGTCACCAGATGCTGCGCCCCAAGTCCGCGATGTAAAGATAGTTACACCCCGACGAAGCCTCCAGCGCAGCACCGAACAACACGATCAGTCCGAAAGCGGTCAGGCGTCACCCAATCGATCCCCTCGTCGGACTGCATCACGTCTTCCCCTCCCACGGAACATCGAACCTGCTCCTCAACAGAGTCCCCTCACTATGGCCACCATCGCCGCCAAACTGGCCGCTTCCGAACGTGAGGCCGACGCTGCTCGAGTCCGAGCCAAACTTCGTGCGGTCCGTGGAACTCGTGGAGTTAAGAAACCTACAATTGCTTCCTCTCAGCCTGAACCACAAGCTGCCGAGTCCCCAGCGAAAGAGCAAGAGCCCAAAAGAAGTGATCACGAGAACGTAGACCCCGTAAAGAGAGATCCAGCACCAGCTGATGAACAGCTGAAGCCTGAGAAGCGGCGTCGTGATCGCCGGATGAGCAAGAGTGTATCGCGGCGTAGGAGTACATTAAGTCCGTGGGAGCTTGAAAGTTTGATGAATGGGAACGTACAGTAATGGGAATTTGTCATGACACGGTGGAATCCTGGAACTAACGTTGACTTGGGCAAATATTGGTCTGGCGTTTGGTGTAGAGAAGCGGTTAGTTACCCCAGATTAGGGATAGTTTAATGCGTATGGATGACATTCACCATTGTTGTACAAGACTTGACCAGAAATGTCTGTCCAAATTTCGAAGGAATAGGCGTAAATTCATAAAGCGACCAGATTTCTAAGATACCACCGAACAAACATAACCTTGGTCCATCCTTCCACAAGCAAAGTACTCATAAGTGTGTACCCTAAACCGACCCGTAAGCTAACTTATAAAAGAGAGACTGAGTAGGTTACGAAACGTGTAACCACTATAAGCACAGTCACGCTCATAGTCCCTATGACCTTGTTCGAATTCCTAAACTCCAAAAACCATCACCAATAAACAGAAGCCTTAGAAGGGTTGTTTGTCATACCTTCATGGTTGCTTTCATGCAGCATCTTTGTGCCAGCTTACAGAGTGGGTGCCGTGGCAATGAGTGCAGACATGACAGCAACACCGCCAAGGGCCGCATACCCAACTACCTCGGCCATACGACGAAGGCGTTTCTGTGCCGGAGGTGCCAACGCCGCCGAAGTTGCGCGGCGAATGTTTCGAACAGCCTGGGCTTTGCCTACACGGAAAGCTGGCCGTCGGTAGAGCACACCGTCGCGAGTGCTAGTACGTCTCTCCTCAGGTGTGACGACAGAAATGTCGCCAGCCTTTCTCTTCGATTTCCGAGTAATTTGAAGTGGCAGGCTGGAATCTCCGGTTGTTTCAACCTCCTTGTTTTCGTAGTCCTTGATTGAAGGAGATTCGTGTGCGGTCTCCTTTGAGATTTCAACTGAATCAATGGCCTCCGTCGTCGCATTGTCCTGAACAACAACAGCCTCGTGTGTTGCTTTGGTGGTAGATCCAACAATATCAAGTGCTCTTTTACTTTCCTGAAACTTGAAAGCAGATGAGTCATCAAGAGCAGGCACCACACTGGGACTCTCAAGAGGATGCTCAATAGGGGTATCGAGGAATTTAGTGCCAGAAGTTGCCAAATCCGAGGCGGCTAAATGCTGTTCTTGATGATCACGAACTTCCTTGGTGTTTCCCGCCCCCTTTGGAATGATTTCACTTGTGTTACTAACCCAAGATGTCTGGCCTGGCACCATGACAACTGACTGGACTTGATGTTGAGTTCGCATGCTATTAGCGAAAGCGCTGGCTTTGTTTTCTTCTCTAGCATTAAAGAAGTCGTGCTTCCCAGTCTTCATGCCCATTACCTCAGCCATGGTTTGACCAGGAAGGCATTGGTTGAACGCCATTGCCTCTGAGATTGAGGGCAGCTTCAATGACGAGAACATGCTATTAGGTACCACGGGTGGCAGATCAGGCTTCCAGGTATAGTCAGTGTTATCTTTTTGGATTTCGTTCAGACTAGCTGTTTCGGCGCCGCCCGACTGCTGGGGAGCCCTTGTTGCACAGAAGCTGGGAGACTCTGCCTCGGGTTTCTCGGGTTGGTAATTTGGAACAACAGGTACAGTGGAGAATCGGTTTGATGTGTTGTCGACCATCATAGATGTTTCCACAGGGGCCTCCTCCGCTGGAGGCTCAATGGAGGAGTAGAATGAGTTATCAGTGACAAGAGCATCTGGACAGGAGTTAAAATTACCCAAATAATTGAAACGCAAGAACATACCTTGGTCATGTTCAGACTCCGGCTCGGCAATTTCCTCGTCATCCTCAGAGACGTCTGTGTCATCGTCCTCGTCTAAAACAAGCGAGGCGACAGAGCTTTCGCTCTGGACATCCGAGAGTTGATCAAATGGGGCTCTTGTATTATCAGCCATGCTGATAGGCTGTGATACATCAACTTCTTCGTCTCTCTCATCCTCGTCATCCTCCATATCCGAAAACTGCCATGTATCATCTTTAGGCGAGGCAGGCACGTCTTCGATCAAAACAGGGGGAGGTCCGGAGGGCTGAGGAATTAGCACGTTTTGATGCTGAGAGATCTCTTGGCGTGAGTGAGGCACAAAAGCTGATCCGATCCTAAGATTAGATTCCGGGAATCGTTCGTCTTGTGTCAAATCGACCATGGCACGATAGTGAAGCGTCCGAATATCATTTGAGTGCAACATCTCGCAACTGTTGCGGACCTGATCGTCACCGCTGTTCTCGTCCTCTATATCACTTTCTTCAGGCACGAAGAAGCAATTTCCACGTTGTTCTGGGCTAGAGGGTTGGTTAGCTTTGAAACACAAAATGCATGTAGAGAACATACTCGCGAGAGCCGAACTTGATAGATGTGTTGATCAAGCAAGGGGGATATTTGTGCAAGCCTCTTTCAATAACAGCACCAAACTTGATCTTGTCGCCGCTGAGTATCTCCGAGTTCACGTTCGTCTCGAGGCGGATATCGTTTTTATATGTCCCGTGGAGAGATCCGGTATCCTTCAGAAACACTTTCTACATACGTGTCAGTCCGAGATAAAATTTAGAGTTCAATACTCTTGTTGATAAAAGCTTACCTGTTTCTCGCCATCAAATGTGATAAGTGCATGCTTGCGGGACATGACTGGCGAGTCGAACCAAGCGTTACACTTGGCAGCTTCAAAAGAAGCATTTCTCTTACTCGTCCGACCGATTTCGATAGATGTTCTCTTCTTACTAAGAAAAATGCGTCGTTCTGGGAATGAAAAGTTGGGCGGAGGATTAACGCTCGAGAGCGAGATCAAGACTATGCACATTAGCTTTCCATCATGAAGCCCGAAGTTTGTGGCTTTTCGGCCATTCTTTTTTTTGTTTTTGTGTTAAGACTTACCTTCATCGCGATACTCGGGCACTGCCATTTTGACCGCGTAGTTTCCCCTGCAGCAGTCTTCGTGACGGGAAGCTTGTTTGTTGCTCAATGAGTCTGTTTGATAAGGTGCGGTGCACAGTGTCTCATATATACCCACGTCGGGTCCACATGCGAGATGGTCAGCAAGGTAGGGTAAGTCGTGTTGGGTTCAACGGCGGATATGAGGCCGCGAAGGGTTACGAGAAAAAGAGAGAGGGAGAGAAGGTTGAATAAGCTTTGAGATGAAGAGAGAGGAAATTATAACTAACTATAAAGGCAGGTACATAAGAGAGATGGAAGGTTGAGCTCACAAGTCAATGAATGGAGAGGCCGGAAGGTTAAAGAGGAAGTGGGGCAGTTGTGAACGCTCACTGCCGGAGGGCTAGAGGGGCCAGCAGGCAGACAGGTGACAGCCCACAGGCAGCGATAACGCTTATCGGAGCTAGGATGCGGGGTGAGAGGCAGTGGAGATTCTGTGCTGGACAACCTTGCTCGCTTGCGCAACCCGCAGTCATGATAGATGCTCAGTGTTTCGAATTTATTTTGATTAGATAAGGTTAAGTGAGGTTTTAATCCCTTTGGAAATGCTCATAACTTGCACACATCAGAAGTTACCAAAGTTTTAGATAAAGAATCACGTCTGCTGTTTAAGACGGAATGATCAGCTCAGCCAGCAGTTTCGTTCAGGGTCTACCAAGGACTTACAACATACCTCCTTAATGGAAGCCGGGCGAAGTGGGTCACACTGTGTACTACCAGGACGCCTGGGCTTGATACGCAGTTAGCAGTCAATCATGTTGCAATCCATTACCACTCCACCAAAGTCAACCAATTGTCTACTCCACGAAGAAAACATTACCAGCCTTCGCAAGTCTCCGTCGTCCCGGACATCGAAGCTATGGATGCAGTGTTAAAATCGGGCCGACAAAAGAACGGCTGGTATGGAGAGGTCATCAATGAGTTGGGGAGGAGCTGTTACAGTAGCAGAAGTAGTCTATCAAGATCGAACTAGGCAGCTAGGTTGAAAATGGCATCGGATGGTCCACACCATCAATCATTCTCAGGGTCTAAAGATAGTGCAATTGTGGGAACGACCACCTGATGCTCTCTTGAGCTCTATTGATATCTATCCGTCGGTGGACTTATATCCCCGTGACTACACCCCCGTCTTAATGCTTGAACAACAGCTTGGAAAGCGATGGAGGAGGACAAAGAAATGTCAGGCTGAAAATGCACAGTACTCCGTTGGTTCGCAACTCCTTTGGTATCAGCGTGGCCACAGCCCCATCTGCACTGACCTAACGAAACCGTATTATATTCCTGTCCGATTCTTTGACGTGGCAAGGCGTTAAAATTGCATTTCTCAAAAGCATAAATACACTGTGAGTCAAGCCCAGCAGCTGCCCGCACCAAATGAGAGGTTTCGTGATTCAGCCAACCGAGGGCCAACCAAAGGTTCTTAGTTGTATGACAATGATTTGACCAAACATGCGTCCGCCTCGTCATATTTGCAGTCGTGCTGTGGTCTGCCTGTCGCCTTGTCCGCTCAACAGTGTCACAGTCACTTGACGACAAAGGAAACCCCAGAACTCTCCCTATAAAAGTATAAATACCTCCATACGCACACGATGGTATCAATCTAGCTGAAGCTTAGCATTCGGCTAATCATCATCTGATCTTCAACCAAGGAAGCGGCACTACCTATGGAATGATCCAACCTGGGGATTGAAAAGTGGCACGCGTGCCGGAGACGACAAATGGTTGGAACATATGTCTACAGTCTTGTAAGTCAGGCTGTGTTGTACTTTTGACCGGTGCCTGTCCTGAATAGACCTCTCAATCTGCAGTTCGAGTTTCACTTTTGCCTGTATCTAGCCGTGTTGGACCTCGGCTGCATCGCACTGGAACCACGCCACTTTTCATGATTCACTTGCTGATTTAGCCGTGAGACCATCACGAAGTCTCGAAAGCACAATCAATACTTGGCGCTTGCTCAGGCATTTAAAGAGAACGCGCTGATTCGAGACATCTTATCAGCAGGGAACGATGCGCGTTAAGTGATGATCGATGACGCTGACCGAGACAAGGGTCATTTTTAAGTGGAGAGAAGCGGGTGAGTGGAACAAAAAGCGGGACTGACGTTGGCATTCCTTGTCCCTTTTTCTGGGGATGTCCACAGATGCTGTCATAAGAGGAACCACATGTGATATGATGTTGAGAACCTCATGAAAGTACAAAATAACAATACATGATTGCTTGAGCTTGAGGATACTTCGAGGAGAATCTGGAAGTGATATGAAGTATATTACGGCTTATAAAGATCTGTACCTGAGTCACAAACCCCTTGACCGTTGTACTGACCACCTGCATGGACTTCAACCAGACGTAAGGCACTTAAACTTTGCGCCTAAAGGTTTGCCACTAAAAGCCCTGGAATTTCTCAGCGGCGCCTGATCCACTGTCCCACAGGGCAGCTCATGTCCTACGCCACGCCACAATCCAGTTCTCACAGGATTTAAACAAATACTCATTGCCATCCACTTCCTTGTCTTTCTTCCTTTCGCTTTTTTGCTTTTAAATACGGTATCTTGAGGTGCAACCATTTCGCTAACACCTAACTCCGAATCTTTCCTCGAACTCACTTCTCGGAATTCCCTATGGACTTTATGCCTCGATACGCCTATAAAACAACACAAGCCGCCATCTACTACGCTCATACCAATCGATCCAGACCCAAAACCATACCCAAGTGACGAAATTTTGGACCAGACGCAGATCACTTGCTGCATAACTTCTCATCCTGATAATTTATAAACTTGCCTGTACTCGACTTCTGCAAGTTTTCATCAACTTACATATCAACCCTCCAAAGCGCAGTTGTGTTCGACAGAGTCCACAACAGTTGGGCTGCAATCAAACAATTAGTCAATCTTGAACCTCACCAAAAACGATGAATCACGCTCGAGTCAAGGCCCTCAAGGGCGACGGCAAGACCGTATCGAAGAAAGCCATCAAGTCTGGCCGCGCTTCTGCCAACCTAACTCCTCGAGGATCTCCCTTCGCTTCGCTTCTGACGTCACCTGCGCATTCCGCAGCCCCAAGTAGGGCCGCCTCTGACGAGAGCGAAGATGAATTCGAGTTTGACGACACCATGAGCATTGCTTCAGCAAGCTCTCTAGTGGACACCAACGAAGACGGAACCAATACATTTGATGCCCAGAAGTTTATGGAGGAGCTTCAGGATCGCAAGCACAACAACAGCGATGCCAGGAATCAGCTGTTGGAACTGTACATTAAAGTTCTGCGACATCGATTCGCACCTGCAACTGAAGAGTGGCTCGACGAATCTGCTAGCGCCCTAGCGGAGCTCTTCATTCGTGGCGCCAACCGTGGCATGGAGGCCAGAGAGCGCTTGCTTTATCTTCAGGCCTACCTCTTGACCCTCAGTACCTCCGAGGATGCCAACATCTACGAGCAGGCCGATTCAACTCTGAAGCAAATCATTAAAGATGACGATGACGAGGAGTGTAAGGCTTTCGGCATCTACGCATTGTGCTTCACAGTGCTCTACGGCGGCGGTGGTGAGACAGAGGCTCTAGAGTTGCTCGACTACTTATACGCTATTGTTGAGTCTGATGGCGACAATATTGATTCTTACGACAATGGTTTTATTGTTGCTGCTGCTCTTCGAGGTTGGGCCTTTGTTGCCAGCCACGTGGACGACTTTTCATATGCAGCCACCATGGCTTTGGATGGGTTCTATGAACAGCTCGATAGTGTAGATGTTGGTGTACAAACAAACGCTGCTACTTGCATCGCCCTCATTTTTGAGGCAGCGCGAAAGCACGAAGACGAGACAGGGGAGTCTTGGGACCTTCCTGTCAACCCAGAGAAGCTTACAGGTCGCATGTCGGAGCTTGCCAAACAGAGCTCGAAGTCCGTGTCGAAGAAGGATCGTCGTGACCTTCGTGAGAGCCTGATCAGCGCCATCACGTCTCTCGAGAAGGGTGTAGGCCCTGGGTATTCTTCCGCCGGTTACACGCCGCAGAAGGGCGAGCACGTTACCTCCAAGCCCAATGAGGATGGTGTTGTCGAATTTGGATACCGCCACAAACTTCGCCTGGGTCACTACGTCGCTGTGATCGATTCGTGGTCACTTTCTTCCCGAATCGACATGATGAGACTTCTTTTCGGCGGGCACCTACAGAAGCACATTTTTGAGAATCCTGTTGTGGCTGAGTGTCTTAGTGACGCCAACTTCACCGAGCAGAGCCCGATGGCGAAGAGAAAGTAGAGTTAAGGGACATGGCGGGTTCACACGGTTTTCTTGTGATTATAGGTGTTCTTATTGGGGCGTTTTGTTAAAGAGTTTATAATACCTGTTTGCTTTCTTGCTGCATTGGGGGATTTGGCTGTCAGACATACTATCCTCAGCGGTGACTCGAAGTTTGTCAAAGACATAGACACGAGAACGGTCAATATATATGGTTTCAGTACTGACGTTTGTTTGAACAGTGGAAGGTGGTTGATATCTGTCAATTAATGTAATGTTCAATAACCTTTGTTTGTGCATGTCTTTGGTATTAATGAATCGACTCAGCCATTGGTCGCTTATCGTTCCTTGTCATGAATGCTTGTCCAAACCCAGCCACAATTGAACCCCGCCAAATCCTTAATGAAACTTGGCATCAACCACTCAGAAGCTGCAGCACCATCCTTGACCTGGGCTGTTTTCGTTTTCAAGGCAGGTCATTACAGGCCAACAGGCATCGACATTTCTTTCCTCTATTTCCCCATCTACCACACAACACTCACAAATCATCTCTTTGAAGAATCTCACGATCGTGAAGATATATACATAATGACGCGAGTCTTGGTTTACACCGCAGCCCTGGCGGCTTTTATAACTGGTAAGCTTACTATCTCTTCTCCAGCTGCAGCCACAGCGCGTCTTCAATGACGTAGGCGCCAAAAAGAAAGCATCACGGGCTAACGTGCAACAGCGACGGTCATGATAGCAGTCCCCATTTGGCTCCCAAACTGGGTGACATACTCTGTCACTTCGGCCACCGGCGACACTGTCGAGAGGCATATCGGCCTACACAAGAGCTGTTCGACGCTTGATGATCCATACTGTCGAGACTTTCCTCCCAGAGATCTGTGTGAAGGAGGAGAGCGATACTTCTGTTCCATGTGGAGGACAGTTGGTTTCCTGGCATCTTTCACAACTCTCTTGTGTCTCGGTGGTCTGGTCACGTTTACTGTCATCTTGTGTGGCGGCAAATACAAGCGCGAAACGGGATGGCCTTTTGCCGCTGGCATGTTGACACTGGTCTCTGTGGTCGAGCTCGCGGCCATTTCTATTGTGGTGAGTCGACTAGTAGTGGGATTTCTCGAAAGACAAACTTATCGATTTTAGGCATACCTTTACGACAACGACGATCAGTTCACCATCCCTGGTTGGAACCTTGACGTTTCCTTCTATCTCAGTACAGCTGGAGCTGCCATCTCTCTTTTGACTGCTGCTGGTGTTACCCTCTCAGCATATCTGCTTCCTCCCGAGGAAGGCTACGATTTCCTCTCAGACCCTCTCGATGCTTAGGGGATGCTTCTACGTGACTGATACTTGGATTTGTTGATTGTATGTGATTTGCTTTTAGTTCATCATTCTCATCTGAAGGTGTTTGAGTTTTGAATATGGAGTCTTGAGTATTGCCTTTTCTGGGTGGTACACTTCAAGAGGTGCTGATATAGATTAATACGAAGGGGCTCTGCTGTAGCCCCTTGATAGAGACATACGGTAATAAATTAGATGATTTCTTCCGAACTTTTGAGCTTAATGTGGTAACAAGTCAAGGAACAATTGAGCACCAAAGAGCCAAAGAGCCAAAGAGCCAAAGAGCCAAAAGTCAACTAGCCAATTCGGACATGTTTGATGATTTTCCCCAACCTTTTATAGAAATGCTCTAACGATTAGCAAACGGACTCCAACTCGGAGTCGGCCGCTTTATCTTTCGGACATAACCAACCGCATGAGGCATCTGGTGATGATGTAGGCTGGCGGGGTATGTCCTCCCCCCGCCTTGCACAACTCGTACTGTAACAATATCATCTTATCACCATTCCAACCTCGGCTTGTAGATCAACTCCATATAAATCACGTACACAGCACATACAAACTGCCCATACGTAACAAACTTTTCTTTCCTTATACTCGAAAACTCAGCCACCATGACTACCGAAACGACAGGCCTCTCACCAGAGCAGCTAGAAACCTTCAACCGCGATGGCTATCTCATCCTTCCTGGTGCTCTCTCTGGCTCCACCGTCAAGTCTCTTCTAGAGGAAACTCACCATCTTCTTGAATCTTTCTCCCTGGAGGATCACCCTCTGACACGCTTCTCAACCGGTGAGAAACGTGACCATGTTGGTGACGACTACTTCCTCACCTCCGGCGACAAGGTTCGCTTCTTCTTCGAGGAGGACGCTTTTGACGATGAAGGAAACCTTATCAAGCCTAAATCTCTCGCCGTCAACAAGATTGGTCATTATCTTCACGCTTTGTCACCCCCCTTTGCGCGTCTGCTGGAACATGATGCCAGTAAGGTCAGCCCACCAGCGGTAGCCCGCAGTCTTGGCTTCAAGGATCCACGATGCCTTCAAAGCATGGTCATCTGCAAACAGCCGGAAATAGGCGGGGCAGTGCCTCCTCACCAAGATAGTACTTTCTTATATACGAGGCCACCATCCGCTGTGGGCTTTTGGTACGCCCTTGAAGATGCTACGCTTGAGAACGGATGTCTGAGTTTCCTACCTGGATCGCACCGATGGGCGCCAGTGGAAAAGAGACTTGTGCGCAAGGCGGACAATGCCGGCACGGAGATGGTGGATAATGATGGACCCCAGTTTCCCGCGACCGATGGCTATGGAAAGAATGCACCAGAAGGGCAGCATGAGTATATCCCCGGTGAGGTCAAGGCTGGCGATTTAGTTCTTATTCACGGAAACCTATTGCATAAGAGTGAGAAGAACACAAGTTCGAAAGGAAGAATCATTTACACATTCCATATCATCGAAGGACAGGACAAGGACTACGATGAGAAGAACTGGCTGCAGCCTCCCAAAGAAGGATTCACCAAATTGTACGCTTAGATTGGATACAACAAAATTGAAGAGTACTAAATATGTATGCCATTGTATGCCGCTCGGTAGAGCACCTATCTATGTTCTGTTTTACGTCCGCACGAACTTAGTTAATACCATACACAGTAAAATAGGTTCCGTGGGTATCTCGCAGGGAATTGGTCCGTCATCGTTTTTACAGTCTATCCAATCTCACCCCGCCACTCACCAACTCTCATTCCCTAATCATGAAAAGCCGGGTATCATTAAATCCTTACTCAGAGTCTGAGCCGTCCTCGCTCGAGCTATCATCAGACCCAGAGTCACCTGAAGACGACGAGTCGCTGGAGTCTTCCTCGCCAGGTTGTCTGTAGGACCGCGCAGGTGCTTCAGTCTCTGACTCATCCTCATCCGACGAGGAGCTTCCGCTGCTGCTGGTGTCATCGTCGTCATCCGCATCATCATCCGAGTCAGACTCAGAACTGCTCGAGTCGCTATCTTCGACGTTCACACGAAGCTTTCGTCGACGCTTTGCGGGCATACTGTCAGTAGGGTTGACACTCTTCTCGGCAGAAGTGGTAGCTGTGACATTGCTATCGCTTGCGGCGATGGTCTGAGATGATGTGGTACTCATCTCAGTATCACTATCGGAAAGCTCATCAATGACAAGCTCAGCTCTCATGCGCTTCACAAGTCGTCGAATAATGACCTCGTCCTCATCAGAATCTGAGAGGTAGTCCACCTCAGTAAAGCCCTTTCTCTTAGATCCGACCGGCTGGCTTTGCAGGAGCTTGGTGAGAATCTCCTCATACCGCTGCTGGGTAGCCTCAAGGTTCTTGGTACCTTCAGGGAATACCTTTGCTCCATCTGATTGGTCCTGATCCCTGACCTCGCGGGCAGTCTCCAGCAGTCGCATTCTGACAAAGCCCTTCAAGTCTTGGATGTAGTCGTAGAAGGTTTCAACGTCAGAGGCGGGGATTCCATCGGCATCGAAAACGTGTTTGATGAGGTTTGATTGGTGGTTCTTGTTGAACTTCCAACTGTCACGGGCAGTCTTCCAGAGGCTCAGGTACTCGAGTGCAGGCTTGAGGTCCACGGGCACCTGAGGCTTAGGCTTTTTTGCGGGGCCCTTGCTCTTGGCCTTGCTCTGTTTAGCGGGCTTCGATGGTGTCCTGGGAAAGCTGCCGTTGCCGTTGTTGTTGGATGATGTATCGGCAAAGGTAACCGACTTTTGTCTCTTCAACTGTGCCTGGGCATTCCAATTTGCTGTGGTTTCATCCTGGCGTGGTCGCTTGGCAACCTGAGAGGAATTGTAAGGCGGCGGGGCGTCGAATTTTCTCTTTGTGGTTGACTGGGTGCTTGTGCTTGTGTTGCTGGTTGGGTGCCCAAAGCTGGGCTCAGACGCATCAGATGGCTGCTTGAGCTTCAAGCCCAATCTCTTCCAAGCGGGAACTTGTCCTGACATTGTGAGAGGTTGAGGTTTCTGAGATAAATGAAAGGGAATAAGTAGTAGGGAGAGAAAGAAAGAGTGAGAATGAACAATTTCAAACTCAGAGTTGCGACCTTGAAAAGTCTTGTGCTTTCTTGGACCTTTCTCAAATCTTTGCTGTAGTTGCTGGGACCTTGAATTTTCTTCTAGCAGCTGGTGAGCGGTGGATTCTCTGTTGACTTTTCCAAGAGCCAATAGCAGCAGCGCAACAAGCAAAGAGGGACTCTGAGTTGTCAATGGCTGCAGGATCCCCTTAGTTTAGCGTATCGCAAGTGCAAGGCCGATATGCAGTGTCGTGTTGTTGATAGGAACTTTTTTTCTGAATGGACATTGAGAATTATCACGAGTGGAGCTCGTCATGACGCCCGGGAGTTGATAACGATAAGGGTGGAGAGCTTGGGCGACATAATTATATCAACGATAATCGTGGGCATATTAACTTTCATAAAAGCAGTTTCTGAGCTCTCAAGCATCTTAATATGCACTTATATGTTCTCCATAGTGCTATCAACTGTAACTGGAGGCTTTAATGATAGTCCTAGCATATAGTACCACTTATGTCTAGGATAATCCAGTCCCGTCATGGTGTTTGCTCTTTTGTGTCACCCCCACCAGCTTCATCCTGCCTGAGGATTACCTAATTCTAGCGAGGCATCAACTCAGCCTTCTGAGCTTCCGTTGCCTCACTGTACTCTAGGCAAGCTCCTGCTAACGCGTCGACTATCTCAACCCGCAACAGCTCCCCTCATACTCCACAACGTCAACCATCACCTCGATCACTCCTCATTAGAACTAATCGAGTTCTTTTTGAGCTTCGTCTTGTAATTTTATCCGACATCGAACCTCCAAACACCACCAATTCTCCACAATGTCGGGTACGTAGGCTATGCCAACATGAACCCCATCTGCTATATCCTAGCTAACATGCGATTAAACAGCCGGCGCATACGATCGACACATTACCATCTTTGCTGACAATGGTCGGCTTTACCAAGTTGGTATGCGAACACCCCGACCTTTCAAGGGCCCAACAACCCCACGACACTCCCTTGACCGATGACGTTGATGGATATAAGGGACCAAGAGGCTGACATGATATCGTGAATAGAGTACGCTTTTAAGGCGATCACAGCTGCCAACATCATGTCTGTTGGTGTGAGAGGCAAGGACTGTGCTGTCGTCCTGTCTCAGAAGAAGGTTCCTGTACGTTGAATTGTGTCAGAGGAGCTTCATGGTCAGCGCTGATAAAGACCACAGGACAAGCTCATGGACCCTGCCTCCGTAACCCACATCTTCCAGCTCTCTCCCTCGGTCGGCTGCGTCATCACAGGATCCATCGCGGATGCCCGAGCCTTTGCTCAAAGGGCCCAGGGCGAGGCGGCGGAGTTTCGATACAAGTATGGCTACGAGATGCCAGCTGATGCACTGGCAAAGCGTCTTGCCAACATCAGCCAAGTCTACACTCAGCGAGTAAGCACCATATCATCATTGAACATGCGGCCAATCGTATGCTGACCTCACCCTCAGGCTTATATGCGACCTTACGGCGTTGCGACCACTCTGATTGCGCTCGACTCGGAATACGGCCCCCAGCTGTTCAAGTGCGACCCTGCTGGATACTACATCGGCTACAAGGGAACTGCGGCAGGCCCGAAGCAACAGGAGGCGCTGAACCACCTTGAGAAGAAGCTCCGCAACAAGGAGCATGCTGAGGGGTCCTGGGAGGAAGTTGTTGAGCTGGCCATCACAACGCTAAGCACAGTTCTGAGCATGGACTTCAAGAAGGGAGAGATCGAGATTGGTATTGTGGGTGGCCCTCGACCTAATGGTGAGGAGGGAACCTACTCGGGCTTCAGAACGTTGACCGAGGAGGAGATCGACGACCGATTACAAGCTATTGCGGAGAAGGACTGAGCGAAAGGAGAAGATGATATGGAACATGTATGAAACATGGTCGGATGGCTATAGTAGAAGTTCGATGCACTATGTTGCAGAGAATTAGAAGCTTGATTGGCTGGCTGCAGCATAGTCGGCGTGCTGCTCCCCAGCACATGGGCCATGCAACACCAATGCAGGGGGATGGATTATCAAGATCAGAGACTTGGATGCCTTTGCGGCCGTGGATCCTCGTCCAGTGCGTCACTAGCCGTTCTACCCATGTGCAATAGAAAATTATGAGACCTTTTCTTTTTGAGCAATTGACAACTGGCGCGTCTGATGATCCAATCGAGGGCGAGTACGAGAGTATGCCTCGCGCCAAGGTAACTAACCAAAACAACAGCCTACGATGGAGCTAGTAACTAGATGCCAGATGGTGGGTCATGCAGCCCGCGTGGTCTATAATGGGTGTGAACTTGGGAATGTTGGGAAGAAACAATATTTTGTCGAAAGTGTGGAGCCGATTCATACATGAGTAAAGAGAAACATGAACAGAGACAGAGACAGAAAGAAGCTCTGAGGCTCTCAGCTAAGCCAAAGCCAAAACTAATTCACTCAGGTGCAAGTCTGTTCTACTGTGGTCTGATTCTAATTTCGGACAACATTTTATTTGTATGCGTGACTAGGTAAATAGGATGTGAGGAAACTCAATTGGCATCTACTCTTCAATTGTAGGGAAAACCAGAAAATGTCATTCAGGACTAACTATATCAGTACTACTATAGAGTGGTAAAGAGCGGTCATAGCTTAAATATTCATTATCCAAGCTCAAGAGCTATCATGAAGCGGCAGTCAAGGGTAGGCAATACGATAACATCATCTTGAAAAGCCATCCTTCCGGTCGATCGGATCTGAATACAGGGCCCCCCCTGGCTTGGCTGGATTGTCGGCGGATGGTAAGCGCCAATTTGAGCCTCCAAAGGGGGCGCTGAAAAGAATACAAGCCGTGGCCAATGCAAACCCTGAGTCAAGTTCCGATGTGTTTATCTAGTCTGCCATTGATAAAGAAGCGGGAGCGGGAGCGAGCGGGAAGAGAAGCCAGGATACGAGGAGATGGGATGGGATGAGTTCGTAAAGTGTTGAAGCTGATGGGGGAGGCGAACGTTGAGAAGGCGAACGGTAGAGGGTTCGCAGACTAAGTTAATGTTTAGTAAAGTCAATAACGGTTTAAGGAATGGCACGATGAACTAAGGTAGTCTACTGTATGTATGTTGGTTGGGAGTGAACCTGAGCGGACTCGAACAGCGTCATGCAAAGAATCGAGAGAGCATGACGCCACATAAGGCCAGTGATTTGCTTGGATAACTAACTGGCTTTAGGATAAGACAAAATACGATAGATGCAGTCAACTGACGAATTTCCTGGTTCTTGGTAAAAGTCAAGCATCCAATGCTTGGCGATAGTTGCGATATGCCTTGCCAGAATTGAAATGAACCATGGCAAGCTGGACAGTCGTTGAACAAAGTAAGCAGCAAAAGCTACTGTCAGATCAGACTGGGAATAGAATGAATGATAGACCCATGTATACATACGTACATCCTCATGCACTGGTTTCAGATCTCACCTTGTGCATCGTGCAGCCATGTCACACTACAGTTAAGTTAGTTGCTGAGTAGGCAGGCATGTAAGATGTAACATGAATCATTATTTGGATAACTTCTGATATCGGCATCACCGCCATTGACTCAGCCTTTTCCCATACTTGAAGGCTGAAGGTGCTCGCTCAAGCACCTGCTGTAATGTGTCGTGTCGTAACCCCCCATGTCGTATATGGATTGGATGTCTAGGGTTGCATTTTTCTCTCTCTTTCAGACGGCCTCACGTTGATAGACTTGACCCTTTTAAGCCATCAGCTCGCCCCGTACAGTTGCGACAGTAGCATCCGCGCGCCTATTGGCCTCGCTGCGCCGATAGAGCTACAAGGCGTTTCCTAATTAAGCCCAAACTAGTGAGTGGGTGGCTCATGGGTTAGCTGAGCTTGGGGGGACCACCACATCCACCTGCGCTATTAGAACTACCAACCTTGCCCAGTAGAGTAGTTACTTACTGTCTCTTCAAGGAATAGACAACTGGCGAATGCTCTGACCGTATCTTTTTTGTTTTACCGGTACCCTCAGCGACAGTCCCTGACCCGGATTACGGAGTCTTTTCCTTTCTTTTGACAGCCTAGGTTCATTGACGAAACCCCTGTAAAGAAAAACAAGTCACTATTGTTCATTGGAAGTTTCCTAGCGTATAGCCTAGCTTATTTCGTTGTCTTTTTTGAATAATTTTTTGAATAATCTTTTTTTATTTTTTACTTTGGTCGCTCAGACAAGAAGTTTTTCGCAAATGTATATTTTTAATCAAGTCAGTTGCATGCAAAGTGACGACATGCAATTCAAGATGGTCTTGCCTTGCACTGACCCACGCGGCTCAGTATGGAAAGACGGTATAGAAGAAGCCACTTAGACGCCTTACGACTAGAATATCTCGGATGCTCGTCCTCTTTGGGGGTAGAGAACCGGTTGTGGCTGAACAGTGGACAGTGGACAGTGGACAGTGGACACACACAGAGAATGCTCTAGGTACGGACACAGTACTGAGTCTACCTGCTCCATGGATGCTCATGACGTGCCACATACATGGAGAGGGCCCTTATTTTTATTTTTTATACTCTCCGGGCCCTGCATGGTGCATGGTGCATGTTGTATGTTGTATGTTGCATGGTGCCTCGCTGCACTGCAGTCTGCAGTCTGCATACCCAGCCCAGGGGTAGGGCAGGGAGTAGGGCTGAGGGTAAGGCTTCAGCCCTGGGTTCGACTGCTATTCGACGACGCTGTGGTTTGCCACCAGCTGGTCCAGGGTCGTTGATATTTTTGAGCTTGGAAAGGGTCGTTCCGAGTGGAGGCTCATCGCGATGCTCTCACTGGTGGCCCCGTCGTCCTGTCTCAAAGGGCTGGCTTTAATCGCCGGGCCTCTCATGTGTGCCATAGCGGCCTGTAGCTTCGTTGACCAGGAGGAGATAGAGGGCCCGGGGGTATGTCCTGGAGGGGGCGTCCATTGAGAGGTGACGTTCGGGTGGTAATCCCCCCCCTTGGACTTAGTAGCCGTTCGTTCCCGTTAGTGGAAGCTTCCAATGTCAATGCCATATGGATGCCCCACCAAGTGTGGTGTCAGTTAGCTACCTACCTACCTAGTACCTACCTAGACTAAGGAGGATGGAGACTTTTCTGGAGCAACAGCTTCTTGCATCTCTTCTTTTGCGGTCTTGTCTCTCTTTCTCAATGGGACAATGTAATCTCGGAGGCCTTCGACGACCTTCACGATATACAAAAAGGATGCCCAGTTCTCGTCCATGGCTTGATTGTTCACTCAGTCAACCAAGTAAGCATTGAAGAACCGGCTTCTCTCAACTGTTACCAAGTGATCGACATACCAAAGCTTCTATAATATTCCCTTGCCTATTTTCCATATCAGTTTTTATCATCGACAACTACGTTGCGACTTGACTCACAATTTCTTACCTTCAACTATATCACGACTGCATTCGTTAGCACTTCTGCTATCTTTTAGTCTTACAGTTCTTCGCTGGCTCTTAGACCTTCCCAAATAATCTCTACTATTCCAAACACTCGGGAAATAATGGACGGATGTAAGTAATATCCAGCCACTTTGGCAACCATTGATTGGGATCAATTGGGACCTCTACGCCATGACACTCCCCTTAAAGCTGGACTTACCGACACTGACACGCCAACTTCTTGTCTCCTACAGTAAACGAGTTTCGCACACTACGAGTTGCTGAGGTTCTCTCTGACTTCCGAACACTGCAGTACTACATAGCTGCTGCCCCTGTCGATCCCCAAGACACGTCAGAATATTACACTGAGGGATGGGCTGCTCTTCGTCAATGTGCACTGGATGGACAACACATTCTGGAATGTGGTGCTGACACCAGCGTGCCCAACCCCCCTGGAGGTGAACACGAGCAGATGAAGGCCGAGCTTAAACAGTAGGTTTCCCTTAGGATCACGGCTTATCAACATAGGAGAGTTGCGTACTGACAGCTTGAAAGAGTTCTCCTGGACGCGTACTCGAGACGACACGAAGGACAGAAGATCTATCTTCGACAAGCGGCCGCCCAACGATGGGTGGAATACAGAAAACAGGTGCTGCAGGGCGGTCCACCAACTTCGCGAAATCAGTCTCAACTCCAAGCGTGTGATCGTCAGCTGCGAGCGGTACGATAACCCCTTTGACAATAGTCACTACTCTCTAAATCCATCTCTTACTCATACCCCACTATAGGAGCTCTCAGCAATTGCCGACGAAATAATCTACACCGAGCTTAAGGCCTCGGATGAAGGAATGGGCCGCTGGACGGCAGAAGATCCCAGTCTCCGGAGCGTGCTACGCTGGCTCCGAGCACGCCGGTGAGCTTGGGACTACCTTGAACAAGAGGGGAAACGACGAAGCCACTACGATCGAAGATACCCAAGGAGTGATGAAACGAGAGACGAAAAACGAAGACCAAAAGAAAAGAAAAACGACCATGTCTACGTCAATCACGAGATTTCTTCCTATTTAACTTCTCGACGCCTACAATTCTTGACGAAAACACTTGAAGACCGGATATTTAGGGGGAGAGTTGCGGTTTGGGGAATGACTTTTACGCAAAAGGATAAACTTGTTTGTTATGTTTTCATGATCTTATGAGTCATGGTTTATGTTTCGGTTGTATACGACGCAGATTGGTGTTGCATCTAGCATGGACATCGCCTTTAGATGGAGAGAGGATTCTCCCCGGTATGATAGGACCTAGGTTTGGAGGAATAAGGGGGCTGGGCTCCGTTGAACTGCCTGGAGCAGATGAATCAATATACACAATTTGCTGAAGCTGTTTATTTCTCGGTGATATGAATATTCTCAAGTAACTATAGAGCTACCTTTCATGGATTCTACTAAGAAATACCTACTCGGAATATCTAATGTTACAAGAGAATGTATGTCTCGAAGTGGAGTCCCTCATGCATGGTATTCACCACTATTGGTAACCAATCCGAAGCAAGTATTCTGATAAATGTAGGACATATAGTATAGTACTAAAATATGTACAATTTGTATTACTCTATTAACGTTTACTCTGGACACACAAACCAATTCCAAACAGCATAAGACCCATTCCAGCAGCGGTATCTGAAGCAAAGATTAGTATTAGATACTGGGGACGCATGCACTACCAAACTCACCTTTACTGATAACTTTACCATCGACGTACCAATCGCCGAGAACGGTAAAAAGAAAAGCCAACGTGTTTACAATAGGAACAGTCAGGCTCAGTTCTGAGATTGTCGTCATTAGCAAGCGATACCTCGGAGTGGCGAGCTGTCAATGGATAGGCTAGGCTACCCGCGATCGGCACCCCCTGATGGGATGTGACAAGTGGAATCACAAAGCAAAACTTACCGGCCTGTCCAATGAGCAGGAAGAACCACACACTTCCCGTAAGGTTAAGAACCAACGGGATCGCATAGCGAGGGTTCCTCAGCAAGTCAATGACCGCGAAGAAAGCCCCGTAGAGCTTCGACTTGAGCCAGCTAGACTGAACCGACGGGCTCTCGAGCACCGGATGCGCTGGTGGGTTATGCGATTGAGCGGCGCGGCGTATGAAAGGGGTAGTAAAGCCCCAAGCGAGGCCGACTAGAATGAAGCTGAGGATGTAGTTGAAAACGGGTGGCTTCTCGTCTAGAGATGTCATGATGCCGATGATGCAACAAAAAAGGGTGTATCCCCCCCTGTGTTCTAGACTTTCGATATCCAGTGGATCAGAGAGGAGTGAACGTAGAGCAAAGGAACAGGAGGCTCGTGCGTTTGTCAAGAAGAGAGCGGACGGATTAATCCTGAGAGGCCTATTGGAAGTCTGACGAGATGGTTGTGTGGAGGTTCAGATTGATACCAAGGGCAGAATCTGACAGAAGATGTGCTTTCTAAAAATATGACTGGAGGCTAAGGCGTCAACGTGGCTGGCGGGGGTCCTCAACTCAGCCTCGCCCTAGGGGATTTCTACCCACTCACGGCGCTATTCTAACAGGGGGCTGTTGATGGGCTCCAGGGGGCTTGGACCGCTAGGTGTGGCGCTTTGGCCTCGCTTAACACGCTACCTCCCCGCATGGTCTGTGCTTTTAGCCGCATTCCCGCGCTGACAAGCGACCCGACCATCCAACATCGACTACCTATTACATCCATGTTTCGTTTATTCGACCCCTTGAGATTACTTACAGTCACCGCTCACTAGAGAAAATTCCAACCTGTCGACCCGGCTGCTCGGGGCTTCTTGGCGATAATCCCTGTTCAGCTGGACATGGGGAACGTAAGGTAAGGTTCTGATGCGACGTCATTTAAAGGTTTGAAGATGGAGGCCGTGGTTGGCCTCCCAGTCTTCTTAGTAGTTGATCAGCATGGACCGTGGAAGGGGAAACCGGGCTTCAAACGTCAAAGACCCGATTTCTACACACATATTGCTTGAGAGCCGCTTAAAGGGGAACATCTTTGTAATGCGATTCATTCGTTTTGAGGCGGACATGCCGATGAGCTAAACCGTCACATCAAGATAGATCGACATTGTCATGTCTTGCTTATCCCAGTCCCACAAGGACGGGTCGACTATTGTGGCCAGTTAGTGTCGCAACCGGTGGTTTCGTCTAAGTTTCGGATCAGCATAATAGCTGGTACGCCTTGTGATTGGTTTGTTGGATTTGTGGCCATCAATGAGCCTGACGACACAGAACCCAGCACTCTTGGATCGTCAATTTGAATGTCTCCAAGTAATTCCAACTCGGCTTCGTTTACATAACTCGGCCATTGTCGGCCAAACTTCGTTCACATGGGAGATTGCTGGACTTCTTTTTCTCGGAATTGTCCGATACAACTCACATTTTCAGCTTGTCGATCATGCAAGCCGACCGACTATCAAACAATCTTCTCTTGACCAACCACAAGAACGACAAACCAACTGACAAATCGATCGAGTTGGCACTGTTTTTTATTGTATCCAAGTAGACATTTGTCTTATCAGTTTCCGACAATTTCTAGTCGATTTCCTATTCTGTCAATTGTTGCATGAGAATGATATTTACAGAGATGAGGCGGTCTAACAAAGCACCCAGCCTAATGAAGCGATATCTTGCCCCTTTCTTACATTATTTGAACAATCTGCTGGTATATCATTAGATACAAACTCTCACGGGATCTCGCGCAGTGGTCGTGGTCGACTCCCATTCTTGCGACACGTTCTGGTGTCATGATACGCGCTCATGATTCATGCAACTGGCACAGACCGTTTCGATTGTCTTTGTTTACTTTTGGATTCCTCACATACGCTGTTAAACGCGATTTCTAAGGCTGTCGACGGCTAACATGATAATTGTCTGGCAAGCAGTGAGTTAATGCGTCATGACTTTATGCACAAGATACTTGCCCTAGCAGAAACACTGTCAGCAACCTTCGAGAAATTGAGCCTTGAGAAAATGGCTTACCTACCTACCTAGGCACCGACAACAAACGAGATTTCATTGTTCAGTTGTTAGTTAAGCTACGTCATTGCTCTTTGGTGTGATCGATGTTATCGTCTACTTGATCTTGCATCACTATAGATGATCTGCAAGGGGAACATATAGGGCTGAGATTTGAGTGTAGCCAGATCGGACTTCATCATCGATCAAACCAGTCATGTCCATCCGGCCCTACACTAGAGCACTACTATCCATTCGATCGTCAATACTGCAAACACGGGTATTGACCACTCACCCGTAAGACCAAGTGGTTGGCCGTGATAACCCCCTGTATAAGTCTTGCACAAGGGAAGTTTACCCATCACCACTCATCGAAATATCACTTACTTGAAGACAGCAGTTTGTTCGATTGCTGATCAATTATGCAAACTGCCTTGGGCGAAGCCACTTGCCGGCCGCAATAATGCCGTGACTTGAGGCTGGCCGATCGTGAGGAACATCGATTGCGTCAATGAAATTATGTTTGATGTTTGTAAGTTGATAGCCTAAGATAAAATCGGCGATCAAGGCTGAGTGACAAGTATAAGAAGGTCCTGATATCACTCTTCAAGTGAACCTACTCTCATCATCAACACAATAACATATCAACATCTCTCAAGCAACAGCCATCATAATACACTTCTCCCCCTTTTCACCAACCTGTCTAGCCACCAACTTCAAGATGACTGATGCTCAGGTTGCCGGCGGCCATAAGGCTACTATCAACAACCCTAACGTTTCCGAGGAGGTCAAGGGGAACTCCCGCCAGGTTCTCGAGAACGAGTTCAACGGCGGTGATGGTAAGAATTCTAAACATCTATCCATTGGGAATATTACAATAACATTTGTTAGTTGAAGGTGCTGGCGACAACAAGGAGAGGAATCCTGGTAATGTTGTTGGCGGTCTCAAGGCGTGAGTTCTTCGACCCTCTGCGCTTGGTTATATACTAACTATAATGAAGTACCCTGAGCAACCCCAATGTCTCTGATGAGGTCAAAAAGGATGCCCAGGAACGTCTGGATAAGGAGGACTTTTAAGGACTTTGATGGTTCTGTGTCTGAGCGATCTGATACCCGGCTGGATGTATGAAGGACCGTGGTTTAATCAACGGCCGTAACCCAAATATGAACAGTTACATTACCCAAAGGTTACGTCTTGATATAATACGAAATACTCATCGTTTAAGCCAAAACAGGCAAGTTTGTGTCAAGTGGATAAAGCTTTCGTGATTATATGCTACTCAGTAGAATACATCGTCCACCCGTTCTGTTCAAACGTGAAGCCCGATTGTATACGTGTTGGTTCACAGAAAGAAATCGGTATCGACGCATTATATCTTTGTTTCGCGATTTAGAACAGGTTTCTATCTACAGCGCTGACAAATCTCAAACGGTGATATCCGAACCATCTTGAAAACATCATCCAACGCCATTCTCCCGCCAACCCGAGGCTTGAATATAGTCCTTTAACATGTTCCCTAAAAAGCTCATCATCTTGTTTCCGAGTAATCGTTCAATGCAACACATACAGCTCCTCTATGGTGCCCATTGTACTGTCTGATGATCTGCTGGCTATGTAGCTCCCACAATCGCGCGTAATGGTCCGAACAGGCCGTAACTAGGTAGGCAGAGTCGGCGCTGAACGCACAGTCCCATACCCACCGCTGGTGGCCGGTAAGAGTGGCCTCGAGAGGATATGGCTTAGGCTCCTGGTCTGGAGTCGGCTCAATATTCTTCACCTCCCAGATCTTGGCTGTGTGGTCTGCGCTACAGGTGGCCAGCTTCTTGACGTCTGGGGATAGAAGAATACGGGTGATGTATTCTTTGTGGGCGTTAAAGTGCGTAACTGGCACTAACTGCGTGCGGTCGAAACTCTGAATGAGATTCCACACAAATACATTGCCCTAGAAATCGATTAGAGACAAAGGATAGATCATGTTTGACTTCACTTACAGCATTGTTAGCAGCACATAGCAGAGAGCCATCACTAGCCACGGTGACGCTCGAGACTGAGACGTCCTCCTCAGGAATAAGCTCGTGAGAACAGTTGTTCTCGGCCAGATCCCACACTCTAACGCTTCCCGATCTGTCGCAGCTGATGATCTCACCCTGGTTAGGATGGATCACAACGTCGTTCGCAGGGCAGCCATGGTTGTAGCTTCGTTGAATCGATCCGGTCCTCGTCTCCCAGATCTTGACAGTGCCGTCTTCGGAGCTAGTTACCATCCATTTTCCCTCGCAGTGAAAGGCGACACCAGTGATGTTACCGGTGTGCCCCTCAAAGGTCAGTAAAGGGTTCGGATTCGTCGATTTTATATCGTAGAGCTTGACGGTGTGGTGACCAGCGGCGGCAAGGTATCGCTTGTCGGGGGAGATGCAGAGGCGGTTGACTTGGGAGTCAGGATGTTGGATTGTGCGCGAACAGATACCCGACAAAGCCTCCCAGAATCTAACAACAAAGAGTCAGCTTATGGTAAGTTATTGACCGAGAAGCGCATCGCATCGAACCTGATAGTATGATCATATCCAGCTGCGACGTGTGTTAGCTTGGGTTAGAGGGGATGCCGATAGAGGAGTCGCATTTACCTGTGCAGAGAATGACAGACATTGTGACGGCGGGGGATTAGTCGCTTGAGACTCAGCTCATGGTAGGAGAAGTCCTCCAGGGACCTTGTTAAACTGAAGGTTGAGAAACAAAGTATGTAACTCTGATTCCTAAATCGTATTCCTAACTCTAAGCATCCCCACCGCCCTGGGCAGGACGAGGACGCGCTGGAGCGACATGCATCAATCGGGGCATGCTTTTACCCAACAACCCCGACGACAAGCATAACAACCATGACTGCTCCTACCTTATACGAACAACAACTCTGTTCAACTACATATAAGCTTCATCAACATTAAGTTATATACCTTACCTATGGGTAATCAAATCACGTTTAATCAATCAAACGATCACTTGGAGGTCTTTACTCTGCTTTCATATGAGATACACGAACATATGTGATTCCTCTACACCGCAATGCCACCTATACAGTTGACGCAACATGCTACGAAACAAGATCGATACGAATTGGAACCAGTGACGTTCATCAATCATCCGTTTGAACCTGACCTCCAAGCTTGGAAAGTTTCTGTCAAATAGCAACAAGATTTTGTCTATCCACAAAAGTCGTCATTGTGTGTCAGAGGCAACCTTTGTGTAACTAGTAGCACAGGCTCATCGAGGCGTTGTCCATGCCATCACCCGTCTCTGCAGTTCGACAATACTTCATGGAGTATCGGCCTTGACAGCTCATATTGATTTCACTTGTTATGCATTGATACGGCTCGAGCGCCGAGAATGACAGGTAGGATTTATCAATTTGCTGTTAAGCTGTTGATTTCGACTCGCTGCAGCACACTGCAGCCGATACTACAGGAAGAGGCGGAATTCTGCTATTTGACCTAGCTGCAAGTGCAGTTGACGAGTATAACTCGCTGCTTTTCGTTGCGAACTTGGTAGGCTGGCCCTGCTGGTGTTCTATGCATGGAGCCGACAGCCAGGGGTAATCATGCCTCATTGTTCGTAAAGAACGGCTCATTCCACAAGTGTCAATTTCAAACCGCTTTTCAGGCAGGTTATCAGATCACATCATGTCAATATAACAAACGCAGGTCCAAATGTCGTGCGACACCGTTAGAACTTCAATACGGCTTGTTAATCCCTGATCTTTCAGGAGTTTTGAGACATAACAGCATGTCCTACATGACAGTTCATTTCAGGAGGTTGTCTCTCCTTTTTCTCTGGCATCATTTACTTGTCTTTGACGGTGAACACCAGAAATCTCAACGCTCAGCTTATCCGGACGCCCGGGCACAACGAAAGCTATGATACCCGATCCCTAACCAGATTGGTAATCGAAAAGCCTCATTCTGCTCCGAGGTCATCTGACAGTTTTTTGATGAGCCCAGACGTCATCAGACGTGCTCACGGATCTCAAGCCGAATCTGCATGGGCTTGAACGTCAGGATAAGGATCATTATGCGATGTCGGTAAAAAGTGCCTGCAAGGCCATTCGTGCAACGACTCCAGGATCACTATCTCTGTTCTCGTAATCTTCACCAACTCCCTAATCCTTGGCAATGGGTGATGTACCCGTTATCACATACTGTTTCAACTAAGGCCTGCTGAATGGGGGTGGTCAGACTTTGTTAAAGTTTCTCGTTCTTGCCGAAAATTTAAGCCGAGTGAAGGCCAGAATCGGCTTTGATCGATAAGACAACCAACGTTGGCCGAAACTGTTGCTAACTTTGACTTTGTCTATGACAAACAGTTGGTGGCAACCGACTGTGTGCTTGGGATAGGGCCTTCGAAGGAGTAGAGGGTAACACAGGATGGCAGAGCTAATAAGGAGGTGCATGAATCTGCGTATCGAGAAACCACAACAAGTTCATGGTGTTTCTCTCCTTACCTCCAGTGTTGACTTGACCAACGGATAACAGTTGTATTTTTGACCGGTCAGATTATCGACGGGCGTACAAGAGTGGCATGTTGACGGCGATGTCGTGGCTTCGTCTACTTGGTTTTGTTTTTGGGACGACCGTCCAATTCAGCATATAGCCATGAACAGGGCTATCATAAAGAAAGTCGGTCAGCTTATAAACTATGCCGGCTGAATAGACCCGACATCCATCGGGAGGTTGCACCGGAAAAGAGACGGGACAGAGACGGGACCCTGGCCAAGAACAAGTTTCTCCCCACGCCCTCGGGTTCTTAGACCCTGAAACTATGTATCGACTTCCAAATCCATTACACTTCTAGAAAGAGACCACATCAAAGCACAGGAACGAAGCAGTCTACCCAATATGGGCATAAATATTTCGCCATACAACGCCTCGGCGAGGTAAGGCTACAGCTGACATTTCACGAGACATAACCCATCTGTCTTTTGAAGACAATATGTGATACCCACCCGACAAAGACTTTCCAGAATTCCTACTATCCAAAAAGGGGCGTTGGGTGAGCAGTTTTATGGCTGATGCATCTACTTAGGCATGCACGCAATAACATTGCTACTTATACTTGGCGTCCTGTCGGTACCCGTGAAGCTGCAACAGTTCAGCCGAAATCACTATTTCCAGCGCATTTGGTTTGTCGCGACAACTTGGGGTATGAGGCACAACCTTGCGATCATGCAGCAAGCCATCAGGCTTGGTCAGCAAGGATTCAATTTGACGGACACCTCCGCAGCCGGTCAAGAGGTCGAAGGATGGAATGTACGTACGAATCACCGACAGTGCGGTCCATGAGGCGCTCTTTGTGCAGACCGAAGGTCGGCTGCATGAAGCGCAAAAGCCACAAAGTGCCGCCATTCGGTCAACTATGTGCGGCAGCGTGTAGCCGACAGAAGCTGGTGTGGGGATATGCGTTTGAAAATGAGGCCCAAACTCGCGACCGCAGATATGTGAACTGCCATCTCAGCTCGGTTGAACGCCTTTGAGCTCGGGCATCAAGTCAATTGTCTGGAGATTTAGGTCCGATGAAGGCAACCAAGCATCCTCGACCTGATCGACATCCAAGACCCGGTTGCAGCCGGCAACAGGACAGCGGCTACCGACTCTGACAGACATGATATGACGCCCTTTTGTCGAATCTCGGCTTCATATCGTTTGCAGAGGCGGTGTGTTGGTTCCTCTTGTCGAGATGGGATTCGGCATGGTGCCATATTGGCTGGATGCTATGGTCTATCGATATTGCTGATGGTTCTTGGGCTCGGCATTGACTATATATATTGCATGGCTTCCTGGTGTTGTAATGGGATGTTTCGAACGATAAGAGACTGAATACCACCAAGTTCAGACATCACGAAATCAAAACACCCTTACCTCAGCTACAATGTCTTCCCCCCTCTCCTCCTATGTCTTTGACGAGCAAAACATGACTTGGATCACTTGTGATCTGTGTTCCGGCTCGTTCCAGCGTGCATCGTCTGTCAACTTTACTGCTTCAACTAAGCCTTACTAACAGAGAAACAGTGGATTATGCCAGGCCTGCCATGGAACCAAGCTTCGCAGGGTCTCCTACAGCTATCTGGCTACCGGATCCTCTCCTCCACAGGCACCTGACGCGCCCCCTCCTCCTCCTCCATCTAAAGACGACAAGCCTGATCATTCACGTGGAAATGCAAACGGCTTCAGCGTGTATGGTCGCCGCTCTTGATGGGCTAGCCCCACGGTATGATAAAGGCCAGTCTTGCCTGTAGATGTTTGTTAGTACATGCGTGAGAGCGAACAGGCAGAGAGGACTACAAGTGTGCACATTCATTTTTAGTTCGAGATACCTTGGGATTGGCTTTTGTGACGGATGGCGGTATATGTCGAGTGGCATTTTGATTATAGCGGTCTTTTGTGTACAAGGGGTCACTCGTTATGGGTTCGACTTGGCTTGACTTTAAGCTTTAGTAGGGAGAATGAAGTTTGCTGCTATAGTAGCACAACAAGCAGCCAATCTGTCTTTATAAAGAAATAAATCATTGTTGTACTGCGTTCGTTCTTTGAATTTATGGAACTAATTCAACATCTTCGATTTATTTTGTACTACTTAGGTGGTCGACAAATAGAGACTGGTTCTGACCCATTTCATAGAGCAGCGTGTATCTCGAGATCAGTAAAATAGTTTCATACTCTAATTTATCTAAGTGATTATATATAACTCTCGTGTATATCAGTTCTCATCAATTCACTTACATCCTCACCTTTAACGAATAGCGACTCCCGCTATTGCCCCGCGTCAACTCAGGAACCCCACCCCCCACTTCCCCCACCCAACCCCTACCCGATGCCAGCCCCCAACCCCCATCATCCGCTTTCGCCACCATAATCCACTTGCCAACCTCACTCATAAACAATGCAAACTGTCCTTCGCCAAATTGCACTTACATCACGATCTTTAACATCGTCCCAA